>APFE030355349.1:0-62840 GCA_000404065.3 Pinus taeda
TGTCAAGCCACGGATCAAGTGTCGGTAATACCGAGGACAGAGTGAACCGTCAGATCACTACATATCGTGACCGTCGGATTGTAAGTTACAAAATGTACAACGGTAAAGAAACACACTTTACCTAACTCTATACCTAACTCTATACTAGACCAAGTTGAACTTAACTATTTCCTATGTGTCGGAATATCCTAACAAATTGTAGATCCCCTAGCTTGGCATTGGGGTCCCACACATTCAGGTCTGTGAGGGCCATGTTGTGTAGATAAAACTTTGCCATCTTTTCTTTGTCCTCGAAGGTGCTTTGGTCACATAAATCCATGAACTGCCTGTAGTCTTGGAAAGGCATTGTGCCTCTTTGTGCCAAAGTTTTAATTTGGAATTGAAGCCATTGATCCTTCAAATAGAGGCATTAAGATTTGGTTGGTGTTCGACATTGTAATGCTTCTATGGATAAGCTGGCCATGTATGCGAAATGAGTCTCTTTCTCCTGCAACTGCCTCCTTAGTAATTCATTCTCATTCTCAAGGTGGCTTCTTGTAATAGCTTCTCTGTCTCTACGAGCACTCAATTCCTTTCCCATTTCCTTGAGTTTGTTTTCCATGTGGTCAATATCCTCAACTCCTTTGGACATTGCTATCTGCATCCACCTATGTGTTCTCACTCTCTTTTTCCAATTCGAAAAATAGTGGAATTGCAAATTTCTATGGGATTCTCTTGCCTCCCTCAAGTAGTCTATAATAGGAGTTAAGATTACACTGGGGGTCAGGTTCTTGTAGCTCTTGTGCTTTCTCTTTCACCTCTGGTTGTCCTCCTATCTTTTCCTCAAGTTTTTGTGTCTCCCGCAGTTTGGACAGTGTCTCCTGTAGGACTGTTTTAGCCTCCTGTAGGTCTCGTTTGCAGTCTTGTAGAATTGCCTTTCCCTTCCATGCAGAAGATCTTGGAGTCCTCCTTTCATAGGTTATGGGTGTCTTGGAAGGAGATTCTTTCACCTTGGCAGATGGCGAATCTTCAATGTTAATGGGAGTCTTTGATGAGGGCTGAGGTTTGCGTATTTTAATTTTGGTAATCTTCCTTGCCCTGAAATACATGGGGGTTTTTCTTTTCCTCTTCTGCTTCTGTTTGACTGGTGTACTGAGGGTAGTGAGGGTAGCTGCTACTTCTCTTTCCAAAGTTTCAGGGGAATCTTCTCTTTGCTCTACCCTTTCTGCCTTCTTTTCTCCCTCTTCTGTCTCTTTTTCCTCCTCCTGCTCTGTCTCTTCAACTCTCCCCTCTATTTTTTTCTTTCCTCCTTCCTCTCTTGCTCTGCTATGTCACCACTTGCTTCATCTTCTCCTCCTTGCTGTTCTCCCTCCTTACTGACAGCAGGATTGACATCATAGGTTAATGCCTTGATGTCATCCTCAGTTGTCATATTTCTGTAAACTTCCCATGCTATAGGGATTGTAAGGGTATGGAGGGATTCTTCTAATACGATCTTGATTAGGCCATGGTGAGCTAGCTACTGTGAATTTCCTGCTTGTACCTTGGTGCTGGAGTCAATTAGGGACTGAAGGAGAAAGTAAGGGATACTGAGCTTTTGATGTGCTGGGGTATCCATGCCATATCTCAATTCTTGGAGGATTCTGAAATGATATCCATAAACAATGTTGTGCCTCCCCTCACAAGAAATGTATTTGATCACTTGGTAGCTAACCTCATCCCAGGGGTATGGTATACTAGCCCTACTAATTCCATTTTTGTCTTTAATAGGGGTTTCATTATCTTGGAAAAATTTCCTCTTGGCAGCCTGGCCAATTGGTTTCTCATATTTACTCCAAGGCAGCCCAAGAGGAAGGGTAGTGACCCTACTGATGAATTCAGGGGTTATTTCAATGGAGAGGCTTCTAATGGTTACAGTAACATGAGTTCTTGTGTGAGGGACCAGAGAGAGAGAAAACTCATGGGCAATTTCATCATCAAACCCTCTAAACTTCTCAAATAAATTCATCTCGTTTGCCCTTGTAAATATTTCCACCACTTGAGAATGTGCATGGAGTATAGTGGAGTTAGTGGGCTCTTTTCTCATAAACCCCCCTGTCATACTACCTGTACTTCTTTTGAAAAACCAAATATGGAGGTGGAGACAAAGAATTTTGAGTGAAATAGAAAAATAGAGGGGACTATGTTTTTCTTTTAAACATATATTTTTTTTGTAATGTATTTATACCCTCTTAAAGACTAATTTTATCTTCAATTTGAGACCAACTCTTTCACATTTTGATATTCAACATAGGGCATTCATGAAACCTACCTCTTCAAACTGAAATTCGTGCAAAAAATCACGTTTTCTCCCTTCAAAATGACTCACTGCCCTTCCTGTAGAAGTCCATTGTCCCTCCTGTAGATTTCCTGTAGGTGCATCCTGGCCAATTGGTTTCTCATCTTTACTCCAAGGCATCCCAAGAGGAAGGTTAGTGACCCTACTGATGAATTCAGGGGTTATTTTAATGGAGAGTCCTCTAATGGTTACATCAGCATGAGTTCTTTTATGAGAGACCAAAGAGAGAGAAAATTCATGGGCAATTTCATCATCAAACCATCTAAACTTCTCAAATAAATTCATCTAGTTTGCCCTTGTAAATATTTCCACCACTTGAGGACGTGCATGGAGTCTAGTGGAGTTAATGGGCTCTTTTCTCATAAACCCCTTGTCATACTGCCTGTACTTCTTTTGAAAAACCAAATATGGAGGTGGAGACAAAGAATTTTGAGTGAAATAGAAAAACAGAAGGGACTGTGTTTTTTTTTAAACATATAATATATATATTATATATAATATATATATATATATTTTATGTATTTCTACCATATTAAAGACTCATTTTATCTTCAATTTGAGACCAACTCTTTCAAATTTTGATATTCAACAGAGGGCATCCATGAAACCTACCTCTCTATACTAAAATTCGTGCCAAAATCACGTTTTCTCCCTTCAAAATGACTCACTGCCCCTCCTATAGAAGTCTGTTGTCCCTCCTGTAGATTTCTTGTAGGTGTAGCTTGGCCAATTGGTTTCTCATCTTTACTCCAAGGTAACCCAAGAGGAAGGATAGTGACCCTACTGATGAATTCAGGGTTTATTTCAATGGAGAGGCCTCTAATGGTTACAGTAGCATGAGTTCTTGTGTGAGGGACTAGAGAGAGAGCAAATTCATGGGCAATTTCATCATCAAACCCTCTAAACTTCTCAAATAAATTCATCCAGTTTGCCCTTGTAAATATTTCCACCACTTGAGGATGTGCATGGAGTCTAGTGGAGTTAGTGGGCTCTCTTCTCATAAAACCCCCTATCATATTGCCTATACTTCTTTTGAAAAACCAAATATGGAGGTGGAGACAAAGAATTTTGAGTGAAATAGAAAAACAGAGGGGACTGTGTTTTTTTCTTCAAATAGTTTTTTTTTTTGTAATGTATTTCTTCCATATTAAAGACTCATTTTACCTTCAATTTGAGGCCAACTCTTTCACATTTTGATATTCAACAGAGGGCATTCATGAAACCTACCTCTTTAGACAGAAATTCGTGCCAAAAATCATGTTTTCTCCCTTCAAAATGACTCACTACCCCTCCTGTAGAAGCCCGTTGTCCCTCCTGTATATTTTTTGTAGGTGCTCCTATAGAAAATGCCGAGAGCAAAAATATGGAGGAAATCGATGGAGGATGGTGGATACAAGGCTATGGGGGCATAAAAAGACTACTATGTGGCTGAGTTATGAGGAGACACTGAAGAAAAAGTGGTGAGAATGCACGGGGAGGAGTGCTCATTACATTTTATGGTTGTTTTTGGTTATGAATGCTGAGTTGGAAAGGTGTACGTTGCCCAGATTAGGACCGTTGGTCCCCACCTACTTGGTCATCATGACCCCCCTTGTAATCATCCCCTCATTACTGCATCAGAGTTAAATCTTCCTCCCACTACCTGTCCTTCTTATATTTTGCTTGAGTTGATTGTGCGCACGTGTGGGTGATATCTCAGTTAAGTGGAGTCAACTAAATGAAGGTGGCCAAGTTAACTGGCCACCTTTCCCTTTTTCAATTTCAACCATCTCGTTTCCTTCGTATGATTCCTAATTACACAAATGCAGATAGAGGAGTGACTTAGCTACTTACCTGTAATTTGAGTGTATTTGCTGCCATCGACTGTGAGGTGTTGTGGCTTTCTTTGTTGCATGCCTTCATTTTCCTTTATGCATGTTGTCTCTACTTATTGATGTGTTGTTGTATGTTTTTGGAGGTTCTTCTTTTGCTGGAGCTGAGCTGCATGTGCCTTTTCGACCTTCAGATGTGTTGTCCTTTGCTGATGGTGCTGGACTTCTATGGGATCAACTGCTATGGGAATTCCTATAGGAGCTCCTGTAGCTGCTTCTCCCCTTGAAAATTCAGCTATTTCCCTGTGCTTGGAGCTCAAGAATGATGGAAGAGGTGGAGATGAATTATGGAGGGATAGTAGGTAAGGTTCAGATAAAGTTAATGGTGCCCTTTCCTCCTTTTATCTTTGTTTTTTTCCAAAACTGAAAAACTATTTTTCTGTGTTTTTTTCTTCGGAAGGAAAAAAAATAATAATGATGCTTGGAGTGTGATGCAGGCTTGGAAATGATGGCAGAGGTGGAGATGAATGATGGAGGGATAGTAGGTAAGGTTCAGGTAAAGTTAATGGTGCCCTTTCCTCCTTTTATCTTTGTTTTTTTCCAAAACTTAAAAACTGTTTTTCTGTGTTTTTTTCTTGGAAAGGAAAAAAAATAATAATGACGCTTGGAGTGTGATGCAGGCATGGAAATGATGGCAAGGAGGTTTGAAGATAGTAAGAGGGATTATAGGTTCCTCATAAATATTTTCTTGTCCCTTAAACTACCTCCTATAGACATTTTTGGCTCTCTGTAATTCCTACAGGAGCCTCTTGTAGAAAACACAGTTTTGGAAGAAGAGGTATAGTGGGGTGAAAGAGATGCCAAAAATGATGGAGGAAGGTGTAGAGAAGATGAGATGGATGCTGGTATGAATGTCAGGGTCCCCTTGGCATCTTCTTCTACTCCCTGTAGTCCTCTTGCAAACTTGCAATGCAATAAAAATTCATTTTTTTTTTTTTTTTTTAAACAACTAGGGTGCCTCAGAGAGGTTTTCACCTTAATTCCCTGCCCTGGGCACCTCTAAGGGAGGTTTTCGCCTAGGGATCTTTATTCGTTTCCTTTTTTTTTTAACATCACTAGGCCGCCTCAGAAGAGGTTTTCAACCTAATGATGGGACTCAAGTGCCTCATGGAGGTTTTCACTTGTGTCCTTATTTTTTCTCCTTTTTCTTCAGTGAGTGGGTGAAGTGGAAGCTAAGACATGCTCCAGTACCATCACTGTTTTATACAAATCTTCAATAAACTCTCGTTTGGAGAGGGGTTTCTTGAATACTTTTAACCGATGTCCATTGACAAGCATGGGGATGGCTTCATCATCAATGGTTCTTATCAGAACTAAACCATTTTCATTGCATTTCTCTACAGTGTAGGGTCCCAATCATCTTGTCCTTAGCTTGCCTTTAAGATCCTTGTATCTTGAATCATAGAGTAGTGCCCAATCTCCCTCTTGGAATTGCTTCTCCCTGATATTTCTGTCATTTTGTATCTTTCTTTGAAGCTGAACTACCTCTGTATGGAGAAGGGCTTGCAATCTGTATTCATCCAATCCAATGATCTGAAGTAATCTCTCCTTTTGTGGATAGCTAAGGTCTAGGTCTAGTTAAGCTACCATCCTTAGGGTATTGAATTCAAACTCTATTGACAGCAAAGCCTTCTTCCCATAGACCATTTCATAGGGTGTGAACTTGGTGGTGGTCTTCCATGTTGTGTTGTAGGCCCAAGTGGCCTCAACTAATTTGTCCGCCCAGTCTTTTCTACTGCTACTCACTACCTTGGTTAGGATCCCTTCCAAAGATCTGTTAGTGACCTCCACTTGCCCATTGGCTTGTGGATGGTAAGGGGTGGAAGTCCTATGTGTGATCTTATGATGTGTGAGCAGGTCTTCAATTAGGTTGGAAGTGAATTGACTACCTTGGTCTATGACCAACTCTTTCTTATACCCAAACTTGTAAAATATGATTTCCCTCAAAAACTCAGCTAATTTTTCCTCTATCGCTGCTTTGATTGCTTTTGTTTCTGCCCACTTTGTCAGGTAGTCGGTGCACACAATGATGTACTGCTTCTACTTTGAAGGGGGGTTGATAGGCCCCACAAAGTCCATGCCCCATTTCTCAAATGGCTCAAAGGTCACTTGAGGTTGCATGGGAATTTCATCCTTTGGAGTGGGTTTCCCCATCCTCTGACACCAATCACACTGTCTCGTGTATCTCCTCACATCCTGATGAAGAGTGGGCCAGTAGTAGTTTGCTTGCAATATCTTGAAGGCGGTTCTTTTTGCTGCAAAATGACCTCCACAAGGTCCATCATGATAGGTCAGGAGGATGCCAAAGACTTCCTCCTCCCTGACACATCTTCTCAAGATCTGATCTGGGCTAAGTTTGAAGAGATTGCCTCCAATCCAGGTGAAAGGGGAATTTTTCCTTACTATCTTGCTCTTCTCTTTTGAGGATGGGTGTGGTGGGAACTATGTTGAAACCAAGTAGTTTCCTATATCAGCAAACCATGGAGAGAGTATTGATATAGAAAATAGGTGTTCATCTGGCATTTGGTCATCCACCATTCCTTCTTCACATACAGGCAAATTTGCTCTAGACAAAAAGTCAGCAACAACATTCTCTTTACCAGGGTTATCAATAATGGTCAGATCAAACTGCTGCAGTAAAAGCAACCATCTAATAATGCGAGCATTTACATCTGGTTTGTTCATTAAATATCTAATTGCAACATGATAAGTGTGCACAAAGGTTTGATAGCCTATGTTATAATGTCTGAATTTGTTTAAGGAATGCACGACAGCTAGAAGTTCCTTCTCGGTCACTGTATAGTTTAAATTTGCCTTTGATAAGTTTTTGCTTATAAAGTATATGGAATAAGGTAACTTTTCATTAATTTGTCCTAAGGATGCTCCTATTGCTTTGTTTGAGGCATCTGTGTGAATGTGAAAGGGTAGGGCCCAGTTTGGGCCTTTTAGATTTGGGGTAGTCACTAGCTTGCTCTTCAAGGTATCTAGGGCTTCTTGACAGTTTTCCGACCATGTGAACTCAACATCTTTGCCTAGGAGGCCAAACAAAGGAGAGGCTAACTTGCTAAAGTCTTTAATGAATCTCCTGCAATATCTAGCTAAGCTAGGAAGCCTCTGACATCTCTCACCTTTTGTGGAGGTGGGACCCTGTGGATGATGGCAATTTTGTTGGGGTCCACCTACAGTCCTTGTTGAGATATTGCATGACCTAGCACAGTCCTTTCAGTCATAAAAAATTCACATTTTTCCAGACTAAGGGATAGGTTCATCTCAATACACTTATCTAGAAATTTTCCTAGGTTAGATAAAGCTTCCTGAGAGTCAGAGCCATAAGGAGTAAAATTGTCCATGTATATTTCTACTACATCATGAACCAGTTCAGAAAATATACTCAATACCACTCTTTGGAAAGTGGTTGGAGCATTGCACAAACCAAAAGGAAGGACTTGGTATGAAAAGGTACCCCAAGGACAAGTGAAAGTGGTCTTATCTTGGCCATCCGGGCTGATTTGAATCTGATTGTACCCTCTAAACCCATCTAGGAAGGAGAGAAACATTTTCCTTGCCAGATCGTCTAACACTTGATCTATGAAAGGTAAAGGAAAATGGTCCTTTTTAGTGGCTTTGTTCAATTCTCGATAGCCGACACAAATTCTCCACTTACCATTTTTCTTTGGAACTAGCACCAAAGGAGAGATCCATTCACTGTCAGAGATGGGATAGATCAATCCTACATCAAGCAATTTCTTCAGTTCTTCCTTAACAATATCTTTAAGTGCTAGGTTCATCTTCCTTTGAGGCTGCTTGACTAGCTTGCAATCTTCCTTGATGTATATATGATGAGTACATACTGAAGGGTGCACTCCCTTCATCTCCTTATAACTCCAGGTGAAGGCATCTAGATGTTTTCTCAGTATGTTGCATAGCTCCTTCTCCTGGGAAGTAGATAGGGATGGATTTATTTTCAATGTTCTTTCTGGGCTAAACTCTATATTTTTAACACGGAGAGAAGTGGGGTTAGCCACATAGAGATCAGTTGAGGGGTTGTTTTGGGTTTCTCTTACTATGTATTCCAATGGCGATACACTGGGAGGTGGATTCTGAATCAAATTTTCAATCATACCATCCTCATCTTGTGGTTTTCCCCCCATGGTGATTTATAATGTACAAAGTGGTGTAGAATAAACTTCATCCTCATCCTCCTCCTCCAACCAGATAGGTAGATCATGTTCTAGCAAGGGTTGGGCAGGAGGATATAGGATTAACTGCTTGGACATGTGCCCATTCTTTATGGTCATGTTCCCAGCTCGACAGCTGATGTAGGCATCGACTGTAGCCAACCAAGGTCTTCTCAGAATGAGAGGATACCCAGTGAGATTTGCCTTTGGCTGGAGAACTAATAAATCAACAGGGTACTCCCAAGAATCAATGGAGACTATCACATCTTCCACAACCCCTCAGAGCTCACTGTGGAGCGATCTGCTAGTTGCAGCACTGTCGTGCTCTTCCTCATGTAGCCTTGGAGGTTAAGTTTGAGCATTGTGTCCTTTGTCATCACATTAATGGCAGCTCCCAGATCAATCAAGGTATGTGGGACCATTGTTCCATTGATGTGGACATCAACTATTGGGCTTCCAGGGTCCAGATATTTTGGATAGATTATCTGGCCCAACATTAGGTTGGACAGTTGTCCTATGACATTTATGGTTGGGGCATCTCTCTTTTGGCTTCTTGGATGCCTAAAGCACTTCTCTTTGATCAACCTATTGTAGATAGGCACATTTTTTATGGCTTGGAGAAGTGGTATCTTCACACATAAATGTTTCAATTCTCCCAGGAGTTCAGTCTCTTCTGGGGTAGGCTATATTGTCATGGATAGTCTCTCAGGAAAGGGTGGATTTGCTTTAGGTTCACTTTCCTCTTTATCTTCCTCAATGTCCCTGGGTGGGGGCTGGCTATCTGGGAGAACTTTTTTGAATCGCAAGTTAATTTCTTGAATATTCATAGCATAAGTTAGGCATGATGGTTCCCCACAATACACTTGTTGAGCTTGTCTATTGTTCTGGTTCAGATTTGGTTGGGCAGGAATTTAGGGTTGCCTTGGTGGAGCAGAAGGTAACAGTTGTGGTTGGGTGGGTGGTGGAGGTAGAAGAGCGGGAAGAGAGTTGTATTGGGGCCTCCACCCCTGAAGAGATGCATTCCACTGAGGTTGCGGCTAAGCATATGATTGAAATGAATGGGTGGTTGGTTGGGCATGATATTGAGATGCGAAGGACCAAGGAGGAGGTGTGGCCTAGGAAGGATGAGCAGGGGGGCCCTAAGAAGGTATGGAGGTGACTTGGTTGGGGTTGTAGTATGCTTGAGATGTCCCTTTCATCCCTTAGTGGTATGGTCTAGGTCCATGTGGCCTCCTTTGGTTTATGTAATAGATCTATTCAATGACTCCTTCGGCCCCTTGGTATACAACTTTAAGTCCAGGCAAGGAAGGGCACTTATTTGTAGAATGATCTTCTTCACAGACTGAACAAACCTCTATAGAGTTCAATGGGAATTCATTCCTAGGATGCCTCCTGATGCATCTAGGGAAAAAAATGGCCAAAGCCCTCTCTGCTTCCTCTTGTTTTCTTTTGATATGCAAGGTATTCATTTGCATGGAAAGAGTCTGCATCATTTCACTCTTGAAGTCTTCTAGCATGTTTCCAATTTCACCTTTAATGGATGAATTGGAAGAAGAGATATTGGCTATTGGTTGACTCCCCCTACCTTTCTTTCTGGTTGCTCTAGAATGGTTTCTAAAAATAGTCTTTATGTCCTCATAGGATAGTTGGTAGATGTCTCCCCTGGCCAGTAGATGGAGGGTGTTTAAAAGGTATTCTCGTATTCCCCTGAGCAGGACCAACTTCAGAGACTCAGGGTCAAGTGTACACTTGGCCCTTTTGTAACTGAGTTGGGACCTTTCTTCATAGTCTTCTAGGGATTCATCACTTCCTATGGTCATTAAGAACATTTCTTCTTTAGTATCTTTTGACCTACAATAGTCTCGATACTTGTTGTTAAAGGCATGTTGCATCTGAGCCCAAGTTGTGATGCTATTGCCAGGGAATCCCATGAACTAGCGCAGTGCTGCGTCCTTGAGAGTAGAAGGGAACAGTTTCAACTTTTGCTCGTCTTCTGTATAGTCATAAGTTCGACATATGACAACAAACTCAAACAAGAAGGTGTCAGGATCTTCTGTAGTCAGACCATGGAAGTGAGGTAGGGTTGAAGGACTTATATTATTCATTTTGGTGTCCCCATTGGTCTCCCGAATGGGGAAGATACCCTCTATTCTCTCTCTATTTCTCCTAACATTTCTGTTTTTAGCCATTGGCTCTAGAGGAATGTTTTCTTCTTCTTCTTCTTCCCCTATAGGTTCTTCAAATATGTTTGGATGTTCACCTAAGGGTTATTCTTGATTGCAGCCACCTAAGAAGAGAGAAGGTTGGCTGTGTGAAGTAGTGGGGTTGTTGGGCGAAAAATTTCCTAAGTTATCTCTACTCCTATGAGGCATGAAAGGAAATATTTTTGGTTGGTTTTTTTGTTTCTTTTTCCCCACACTAAAAATAACTACAGAAACTGAAATTGTGATTGAACAAAAGAAATTGCAACTAGTTGAAATGAACTTGTTGAATGGAAATTTGTAGAATTGAAAAGGAAAGCAAGGAAATGCAGAACTGAAAGAAAAGAAATGACTAGTCTACTTTTGCCGAAATAAACTATTAGCAGAATGTTGCAATAGGAAATAGAAGAAAGTAGTAATCACAGAATACTTTGACACTTCCCCGGAAATGGCGCCAAAAAATGGAGAGTGCCAATATTGTAGCAAGAATGCTGCAACTCCTGGGCTACCAACTTTACTTTTATCAACCTGGTAGTTCGTAACAAACTTAGAAGCATCGGTGGTATATGCACAAGTACTAGTTCTCACTGCAAGTTGTCACTTGGTCAACTAACGCGATATCACTAGGAGCTCAAGCCAACTTTTATAGATTTAAGAAGAATCTCTATGTGTGATGAAAGGAAAGAAAGATTACTCTACAGATGTTATTCTAACTGTAGAAAGGAGAAAGACTGGAATGTACAACAAAACCTAGTAAACCCTAATTAACAAGCTAATTCTACTTTTGCCAAAAACAGTATGAAAACCATGAAAGAAATACCATTACCTACTCAAGGAAGTAAACAACATCTAACCATGCTATTTTTGGAAGTAAATAAGCAAAAAACATATTTTTGGATTTTTATGTGTTCTTATGTGAATTTAACATGCATTTAATTTATTGTGTGTGAGTGTAGCAGCGAATAGGTGGCGTTAGAGGGTTGTTTTGGAGCTTGGGAGGATGTAGGATGGTGTGTATGGGTCCTAGGAGGTCTTAGGTGGCCTTCTAGACGATTTTCCCACACTCGGCCTTCAAAATAAATCCTACAGGAAAAACTACAGGAGGACACAGGAGAACTATAGGAGGAAAACAGGGAAACTACAGGAGGCCTACAGGAGGAAGCCGAGAGCAATTCTCACTGTTTTGAGGATGTGAGAGTGGGTGGAAAAGGTGGATGAATGGTGGAATGAGGTGTTAGGGTGCCTAAGGTCTACCATGAATCACCAGGAGAGAGAAAGATGATTGGGTTTGCTTAAGGAGAGAGGAAGAAGTTCTATGAAAAATGAAGGAAACTAGGGCAGAATTGAGGTGAGGTTTGGGAGACCTGTAGTGCATGAATTAGATGGAGGGTGTGATTGTTGGTAAACTAGGCTACTACTGGAAGAGATCTACAACATAGAAATTGACAGTCAACCAAGAAAATGAAGCAACCAATGAAATGAGTGCACCTTAGGAAAAACATAGTTTTTAATTAAAATGGCCTAAACTATTATGTATAGAAGGAAATGTTGTAAGAAAGGAAAGCATGCAAAGGGATATTGCAAATCAGAAAGTGAACATGATAAAGAAGATCTAAAGCAAAGAAAAACTGGACTATCAACCTACTAGAGAGTTGCAAACACTAGAAGTCCTAGAAATGAGGAAAACCTGTGTTTTTGGAGCAACAAGAGAGTCTTTGCCTCAAATCATGGTCCCAGAGGGAGGAAGAGAGGCCAAGGCATGGTTTTTAGCCTTTTGAATCTTCTCTGATCACTACTTAACCTGCTACATAAAGCACAAATGGAAGCAAACTACTAAATCATCAAAAGCAACCTATTCTTATCCATAAGAGAAATACATCTAATAGCAAACTAATTTACAAACTTAAGTAAAGCATACAAATACAAGTAAAGAGAAGCTTGGCTGCTTGGATTGGGCCATAAACCAAGAGCTTCAACCCTCTGAGGTAACTTAGTGCTAGCTCAAAAAGGATTCCATCTTCATTATCAAAAAATAACAAGATTACACAAAACTGTCATAAAATAGTAAGCTCAAAATTTGACTAGAGTTTACACAAGAAAAGAAAGTTGACCGTAGTGAGGCCCTAGGCCTCTCTACTTATACCACTGAAGCTACCAACGACTTCCTTAAAATCAGGGAGGCTTGTCTTCCAAAACTCGAGATAACTATCAATCATCTTCCACTTGCTCAGTTGCCTTCTAGTGCATGATTCGACTGCTTGTACTCCGAGTTGAATGAAGGGGAATTCGAAGTGAGGAGTAATAAATGAGGGGGATTCCCTTCTATAGTTCCTCTGCTCTGTCTACTTTGAGTTATTACTGCAATTTGACAACTAGATCCTTGACTTTGACCTCGAAATCCATCAATAATCTGCATTAAATACATGTTAGACCACATGGCATAATAACTAACTCAACTCACCCTATAACCATAAATATAATCAGAAAATCATACAATAAGCTAAGAGAATGGTTGATTTGACTAGGTTAGGAGGTAAAATGAGCCCATATAATTACCCATTTATGAGGCTCAACAAGTTTCAAGGGCTAGAGTCATGTCTTTCTTAGATGGATTTTTAGGTTACAATCAGATTGTTGCACATCCTGAAGATCAGGAAAAGACTGCCTTCACTACTCCTTGGGGCACTTTCATGTACTCCAAGATGTCTTTCGAACTGATGAATGCTGATGCTACTTTTCAGAGGGCCATGGACATAGCTTTTGTGGGAGAGAAGGACAAGTTTGTCCTTATTTATCTTGATGACATAACAGTCTTCTCCAACAGCCACAGAGACAATTTACAACATTTGAAGAAGGTCTTCCTAAAGTGCAGACAATTTGGAATTCCAGTGAACCCAAAGAAGTCATAGTTTTCTCTAGAAGAAGGCAAACTTCTGGGATATATTGTTTCTGCTGAAAATGTGAAGATTGATCTAGTAAGGGTTCAAGCCATTCAGACATTGTCCATCCCAAGGTTAAAAAGGGACATTCAATCCTTCCTAGGTAAGATTAACTTTGTAAGGAGGTTCATTCCAAACTTCGCAAAGTTAGCTGAAGAAAGGATCAGAAATAAAATGGAGAAATGCTCCGAGAATCTCTTTTGAAGCAATCAAGAAAGCTATCATGGAAGCTCCCACTCTAATCAACCCATATTACACTAAGGAGTTTTGTATCTTCTCTTTTGCCTCTTATGATACACTTGTAACAGTTCTATTGCAGAAAAATGATGAAGGCATAGAGCACCCCGTGGCCTTTTTCAGCAAAACTCTAAGGGATGCTGAACTAAGGTATGAATTTATTGAAAAACAAGCTTATGCAGTCATAAAATCTTTAAAGGCATTCATAATTTATATTATGCATTCCAAAGTAGTTGCATATGTACCTTCAAGATCAATAAAATATGTCTTAACTTAGCCAAATATTGATGGAAAGAGAGTTAAATGGATTGCAAGATTCATAGAGTTTAACATAGAGGTGAAGCCCACTAAGCTTGTCAAAGGCTAGGGCTTGGCTAAACTTATGGCTGAAGAAAATTACAGCTTCTTAGATATAAATTACGTTGGTCTAAATTTAGATGATGAGCAGACAGAGGAAGCAGCAGAAGAACAAAAGCAAAATCAGTCTTTGGCTAAAAGTCTAGCCACATGTGAATGGTATTCCAAAATAGTTCATTTTTTGCAGAAGCTAGAAGTCCCTCCAGGGCTTAGCTCAAGTCAAGCCCATGCCATTAAACTTAGATCAGCCAAATTATGCATTAATAAAAATCTACTTTATTGGAAAGACCCATTAAGAATCCTCTTGAGATGTCTAGATAAACAACAATCTGTGGAAGTCATATACCAGTTCCATTCTAGCATCTGTGGAGGGCATCATTATTGGAAAACCACAGCCTAGAAAATCTTGAACACTGGATATTATTGGCCTATTCTATTCTCTGATGTGTTTTCTTTTGTGAAATCTCGTGACAAGTGTTAGAGGTTTGTAAGAAGACAACAATTAAAATCTCTGCCCCTGAAGCCAGTACATGTCAATGGTCCCTTCCAGCAGTGGGGATTGGACTTTATAGGTGAGATCAACCCACATTCCAGTGGCCAACACAAATGGATCTTAGTAGCCACTGATTATTTCACCAAGTGGATTGAGGCTATACCCACTAAGAATGCCAATCATCAAGTTGTCAAAAAGTTCTTGAATGAGAATATTTTCACTAGATTTGGTTGCCCAACCAAACTAGTCACTGATAATGCAACAGCTTTCAAGGCAAAAGAATTGGTGGACATGACTGAATCCATGGGCATTCAAGTGGTGCATTCTACCTCATATTATCCTTAAGGCAATTGCCTGGCAAAATCATCTAACAAGAGTCTGGTAAGGGTAATAAAAAAACTATTAGAGGACAACAAAAAGAGCTGGGATTCCAAGCTGAATTTTGCACTATGGGATGATAGAGTTACCATCAAAAAGTCCATAGGGAATTCTCCATTTAAACTAGTTTATGGCGTTGATTTTGTTTTCCCTATCCAGTTGATCCTCCCTGTGGCTAAGTTCTTGCAAGAATAAAAAGATGAAGAGAATGAAATGGTAATAAGAATGAATAACTTGGTGGAAATATAGCAGATCATAGAGCAGCTGGTTGAGAAGTCAAGAGCTCATCAGAAGAAAATCAAAGAAACCTTTGATAGGAAGGAAAAAGTGGACAATTTCCAAGTTGGTGACTAGGTGCTTAACTGGGATGCATTTAAAGAAAAGAAAGGCAATCATGGCAAGTTTGACTCCTTATGGGTAGGTCCATTTGTCATCGCTCAAATTTAGCAGAACAATACATTCATGCTGCACAGTCTAGAAGGAGGAGATACTTTTGGTAGCCCAGTAAATGGGCGGTTCTTGAAACTTTACTTCATTTAAGGCTTTAAAGCCTTGTTATTGTAAATATGTTTTTCCAGCTTTTATTTTTCATTAACAAAATAGACTCCATGCCCAATGAACTACTTGGAGGAAGCTTTAATTTTTTTGTTACAGGAAAGGCATTGATTTGAGATCCTTGAAACCTCACAGGGAGGATTTCATCCCCAGAAGGAGCCAGTGTTAGCCTTGTTGGAAAATGGCCCAAAAATGGATCCAAAAATGTTTTTTAAAGTCTCCATAAGCCAGCATAATCATGCCAATGTACCCAAATATGCTCTTGAAGGCTTCGAAATTACGTAAGGATCATTCAAAAATCCCAATATTCGCATGCCAAAAACCCTTATCATTGCTGAAATGCACTATTGGAGGGCAGAAACACATAAAAAAACAGTGAAAAAGCACACATTGGAGGCTTAAACAAAGATGCACAATAGCCACTAGATGTGGCCGATCAATGACCTATATCTAAGTGACAAATTGCAATCAGCGCTGCAGAGAGGATGACTTAAAGGAGGGGCACAAGACACCACCGATCAATGATCTCCGATGATGGGATCGGCGGGTCACATCGGCGGGTCGCATCGGCGGATCACTATCGGGGATTACTATGAATGCTAACCATGGGCCTCTGGCTCGGGCGATATGCGATTGTGATCAGATCGCATCACTGTATCATAGTGGAACAACACTAAGGGGTGGAGCCTATACACAAGCATATGTGCGACCCGATAACTAGACCCGACAGTTATGTGCACGTTATTGCATTGATTTTGAAATCTGCCAAAGCCTAGTTTCAATGCATTTTTGTGTGTTTTCATTGTTTAAACGAAATACAAAGGAACCTTGGTGCAGTGCGATAGCGATGAAACTCGAACCCGATGGGTTTTCGGAATGAAATTGTATATTATTGCAAGTACGCTGAAGCTATTTTTTCATGTTTTTCAATGTTTTTCAGATATTTCCAAATACAAAGGGAACCAGGGAATAAGCCGAATGTGACTTGCGATAGCAATGAAGCCTGGACCCGATGGGATTCAAAATGAAATCACATATTATTTCAAGTCTGGAGGGAGTCATTTTCAATGTATTTTTGTGTTTTCGTTGTTTAAATGAAATACAAAGGGAACCATAGAACAGGCCGAGTGCGACATGCGATGGCGACCCTAAGGGCGGACCCGATGGATGAATAAACCATTTTTGAGGACTTTTGAAGTCCAAAATACACAGAGAAGGCGGGAATTTACAGTATTGCATCATTTCTCTGTTCATAACAGAAAGCAGTCATTGTCTGCATTTTAAAGGGATTTCATAGGTTCGAAGAGCCATTCCACCATAGAGAAGAGGCCAAATCAACCCAAAGCAATCGTGGAGCCACAACACGACATAGCCAAAACAAACAGAATGATTGTGGGGCATCTCTGGCATGAGAGAGCTCCCAAACAGCGTAACAAACTACCCAAAATATCTGAATGCAGTTATTCTTCTGTCAAAAGAAGAACCTCCGAGCCATGCTTTCCTAGTCAGAGATCAAACAGTTAAACGAGACAAAGGGATAGATTAAGACCTCTCAAGCCTCAGAAGACTTAGCATCATTATAAAGAGCTATAAATATCTTAAAGAAAAATGTAATAGAGGTTCAACTTCTGGAGATTATTGCTACTCTATTCCTTCAAGCTTCTCATCTTCATTCTAGCAATATAAGCTTCTTTTGCTATTACATGTTCAATTCCATTTTCTTTGTTGTTCTATGCTTGCACATGAATAGGTTATTCACGTTTTCTGTTGTGTCTAATGCCAGATTGCTGTCATATTATCTTTGTATTGATAAACTAGATTTGCAGGTTTCATTTGCTTCACGTAGCTGGCCATTCATATATGTTTATGTATGCATTTGCTGGTACAGTCAGTATTCTCCATCTATCCATTGAATCTATAAACTATTGAGCAGTAGTAGTCTAAAGCCTTGTATGTTGAGGGTGTTCATGCTTGTCTTGAGTGAGAATAGAGTTGAAAAGGTTATATGACTTGATCCAAACCATCATTCATTCCAATAGTTTAGAGAACAAGATTGAAGATTATATGTTACGAGGCATCTCCGAACTGCAACCTAGGAGATTTTCTTGGAGTGATAATAGATCCTTTCTCCCCCTTGTGGCCCTCCTTCTCTGGCAATGCATGCCCCTCTGGGCACATTTCCTTTTATGATCCCCTCCTTTCTCTTATGTCGACAATTGATCTCTCTTGTTTGTGCTAGCTAAATCACGACTTTGTTTTTCTCCCTTGACTCTCACAAGCATGGGTTTTTGTCTAACCCCTGATGTTAATCTTTCATCTCTTTGGCCTTTTACCCATCCTTGAGATCCCATCATTTCTCGTTAACGAAGTTGTGTCTGCAGGGGAGAAATGTACTACAATAAACAAGTTAATTGAGGAAGCACACATACTCATTACCGATTAGAGGAAACATTTGCTTGGTTCAAGGAGATTACCCTAGGCATTATTTAGGATGAGCTTACACGTGCGAAGAGAGTGGGGACCTCCCAAAGGCACCACCTTTTATGATTGAGTGATAGACATCGAGCATACACGTGGGTGCTTTAACTAGTACATGCACATGGTGGTTTTGTATATTGCAAATTCTCTTACGCAAGGTTCTCCTAGACATGTATGAGCATCGGGCAAATCTTCTCCACTCTATGGAACACTTGCACTGCCATATGAAAGACCTAGATCAATGGTTGTTGCACATTTAGTGACACCTTGGCATCCCTCCACTAGTCGGAGGCATTACAAGCGACAACAAGGATCCATCCAAGTCATAGCTACTGATTTAGACCCCTCTATTCAGTCTCTTGCCACGTCTCTAGTTTCTTCTTCTCTAAAATTTTCAATAAGTTTCCATGGAAAGAAAGGCCCGCATTTTAGTCTTTGTTGGTTAATTTTAAACTTCTCAACACTTTGATGTCTTATCCCTCTTTATGGAGAATGAATTTCTAGATATGATTAGATCTTCTTGACGACCAACAAACTTAAAATTTCTAGCACTTTCATGTAGCTTTTAGTTTAGAAAGCATCACAATATTTACTACACAAAAGCAAAACCATTATTTTATGGAAATACACAATATTCTATTTTTTATTAATATTTATTTATTTAAATATACATAAATATATATTTATACAACATAAATATATTTACACATATACATAACGAATGATAAAAATTTTTAACCATCATTTGAGTTTATTTTGAATAAGTGGAACAAATAATTATTATCCTCCTTATTCAAATTTAATTTTCCTAATATAATGAACTTTAATGAGCTTTGTTATTGAATATATTTATTTCAAAGAATTTTGTAAATATTCCAATTTTTTTTTCCCTTATAAATTTTTTTTTTTTCCTACAATTAAGTTTGCACTTTGAAAATGTTGCAAGTATATCAACGAACAAAGGACTTAATAATATTTAAAAAAATTAAGCAACTGATATTATTCCTACTTTGAATTGCCTATATTTATCCTGAATTCAAGTCATTTCATAGATGCAAAACTTACCCTTTTCCTCGGAAGATGGCAAACCTAATGTACATCATAGTTTATAAATAAAAAAGGAAATTCATATAATGTTGAGGAGGCTAATATTATGAAAGTGTAATAAAAAGATAACTAAAAAACATAATAATTTTGGGATCCACATTTAAAATCATTAAAATCAAACTGTCAACTTTACATCACATAAAGTATGACAACGAAGATTTTTTAATGTGTGGAATGGAAAGTATTCTTATCCATAACATAACATATTAAAGTGATAAATCATGTCATGATAATCATAAAAGCAAATGCTAATTGTGGATGTGATTGTTAAAAATAAAATTTTATTCTATAATAGTAATAATTCCGAGGATAAATTAATTTACCATAATAATAAATTTATAAACTAAATCTCTATAAACTAAATAAATTTAAAATATTTAATAACTTAAATCTCTATATTTCCTTTCGAGTCATCAATCAATATTCGTATTGAATTGTTTGTTTAGATAGTGCTGTCTTTCACTTTTGACCTGTCATTCAATATTTGTTAAGGTTAACGGGGAAGGCCCCACGAATGTAAAATCTTAATATTTTTGCGTCATCATTGGGCACTTCAAATGGAAATGGATGTACCTATATGAATCCATTACGATATCAAATTTTTATAGTAATTATTTAATTTAATTAATTCCTTTAATTATATCTAAATTTAATATTTATTTTATATTAATAAATGATTATTAGTGGTTAATTCCATGTGGCGTGGTTTTTTTGAAAAAATGTGATGACTTAATGTGCATTTGCGGATGTCCCCTAGTAATGGTTGTGCCCACTATTGGTTTGAAAACTAAGTTATGATATGTTTTCTCATTATTTGAAAAACAAATATGTACAATAACATATGCACATTTTTATGCTACTTATTATTTATCCAAGTAATATATTATAATTTATATTTTGAATATAGGATATATACACCAACCTAGATCCATCTTAAATCCTGATCTACCAAATGCCCAGAGAGAACAAGTTCAAAGTTAAGATGCATCTAAGCCAATACTATTGTATTCCATAATGGATTTCTCAAGCCTTTAATAGTAGGCTTCATCATAACAAATATCATAGGAAAAACCATGCGTTGTCAAAACTTGGAGCCCAAAAATCGCCAAGGTAAATTTTTAATTTTATTATTTTATTTTTGTTTAACCAAGTCAAAATGTTTATGTTTACATTACATCATCTCTTCCATATTGGGTTGGAGAGCGCCTCTCTCCCCAATCAAAAAACAATAAAATTGCACAAAAACAAACAATACGTTCTCACCCATGAATTCATGGAAATAAGATTTTTTTATTTTTATTTTTATTAATATATATGTGTGTTTTGCAAATATTAACATGATTCATTATAGCTATTATATTTAAAAATAAATATATCTAACTTAATACATACATTTTTAAAATATTAACATGTTAGATTTAAGATGGGGGCATACATTCGAACAACATACGCCACTCTTAATTTAAATGTCAATCATTACTACGCTCAACTACTATGAGATGAGAGACCTTGCTCTCTGGCATTTATGGTATGTCTTCTCTTCTCCACCGCTGTAGGTGGGACAAATCCCTTGGGCATCTGACAGTAGAAGTTGTTATCACTTAGAAAGTTTCTCTTGGCTAAACAAAAAACTCTCTAAGGTAACCATTACAAACTAAACTTGCTGATTGAAGGCTAGCCCCTCTAATACATAGAGGGCTCTCTCTGATAGCCTAATCACTAAATTTAGCAATTGACTATACATTCACACATTGGCTAGATATTTAGTTGTGAGGTAGGGTTTGGTTTGGCATGAGAGAGATATTCCATTAGGCAATCTAGTTAACAAGCTAGCGTTTATGGCAACTTACAAAGATATTGGTTGTCTGATCAGGATTGATAAAGGCAAGGTAGATGGCACATCCAAGACCTTTTAAATCATTGTTGTAGCTGAAAGAGGAAAATATAAAATCAGTACACTACAGTACGACATATGAAATGAATCCTAAAGTCGCTTTAGAAGATAAGACTGCAAATTTTTTAATCTACGAGACAGAGCATCAAAAACAAGGATGAATTCTGTAACATTTATTCTAATTCAAATATTAAAAGACATTACATTCAAATGATATTACAAATAGGGAAACATTGAAACATGTAGAAATTACATAATAAGAGCTACCATCACATGAATCTTTATGTCACTGATCAAAATCTGATGATATTAGCACAGTGTAGATTAATAAAGCCTTCAACACACAAGCAATAACTATATTTTCATCAAAAACCAAACTTTTATCCTCATTTCTCTTGTAATATATAGGAAAGATAAAATAAAGATAAGATCCACAAAGTATGATAGCAATAACTCCATAATATTTACAAAATATGAAAGTTTAATTAACAAAACATAATCAGAACCCTATCATTTTAGCTATTTGGATCTCTTTATGGTACATAACATTGGTCAAAGTATATTATGGAATTGTTTTGCATATTTCCTGCTATTGTTCTCGAACAAGGACAAGTCATAGCTACATTATAGGATCTAGAACTATTCACTCTTATGTAGGATTGACATCTAGAACTTCAACTCATCTTCCCTCTTGGTACCACATCTGGTGCATGAACCTATAAACTATGCTGAAACTATGCAATTGCCCTTGTAACTGTTTTCTCCTTTCAAGGCTCTTTTTCCTTATGTTGACTTGTATTATTTGCACTCCCTCAGCCACAAAATGGAGTAGGTCAAAATGCAGAGGTATAATTAGGGTTTGTTCAACAAAATTATGGTTTTGTAAATTTCTCTACCCCATGAAAGTAAACTGATCATTTCTCCATAGCTTCTGCATCCTAATCAAGGAGGTGTAACTTATCTTAGCTTCTTCCCATCCTTCTAGTAGCTTTTTGTATGAGTTTTCCCGATTTTAAGGATTCTTTCCCTTTTCCTGTTAGTATGCTCTATTTTCCTCTGTTTGTTGGTCTTTTTTTTGCTCTTTGAAACTTCTACAGTCTCTTCATATTCATCAATAATCATTGTCTCCTTCATCTTAGCGTTTATTTTTGCCTTGAAACTCAGCCTTAGTTTTTTTGTAGGGCGAGTATGAGGTTTTCTGTTGTAAACCCTAGGCTCTATTTCAACTTCTTTATCCCTTGTTTTCATTTTCTGTTTTCCTTTTTCATTTTATGCTATTTTTTTATTTTGCATCCTCTTCTTCTATCATTAATTTATGTTGTCTTCTTGTTTTCCTCTCATAAAACCTAACATTTGGTTCTTTTACAGGGTTTTCAACATGTTCTTCAACAACCATATGGCTAGACTCTCCCTTTGTTTCCTATTCTAGGGTTTGAACAGAAACTTTAGTTTGCCCTCTCCTTGGTCTTCATGGTGCAGGTTGTCTTACATTTCTCTGTGTCAATTGCTCCACCTGCTTGTTTAACTCATGAGTATATAGTATTTTTATTAGACTGTGATGAGAAATGTCATGAGGTTGCATCTTAGTGGTTCTTTCTTTGGTGGACATATTTAACAAACTTTTGTGAAGAAAATAGGGCATTAATCTTACTAAAACATGCTAAATGACATAAAAACCTCATGTGATACAAATACGATTTAGAATACCTACCTTCACAAGAAAATAAGAGTTATACAATCCTAAGAGTAGTAGACCATTCAAGCTTCAACATATTTTGGAGGAATCCTACATTCCAATCTTGGTTCTAACATTCCTCCTTCAAGAAAAAATTTAATTCCACATTCTGCAATCTCTGTCTCTTAAACCATCTCTCACCCTTAGTTGGCAAACCCGTGACCACCACAATGGATTCTTGAGTGACTGGAAATTGTAGGGCTCTAATTTTTGTTGTACTTCCATCAAAAGAGTGTATGAAGTCATGACACCAACTCAGGTTGTATCCATTTAAGTGCTGGAATATTGGTTCCCAGCTTGCATTTTGGAAAAAATCCAACATTTATAGATAAACTTCAAAGTACATTCCATCGGGCTCATCACGCTTCACATGGCCTGATCTTCCCATCTTGAAAATTTTGATAACACTGCAAATGTCTCTACCACTTTGAATCACCTTGGTATGACATTTCAAACCACTCTAGAACCTTCCTATGCATTGTAAACAAATTTCTAGGTCTATTGGAAATTACCGTTTTAGCGTAAACTAGGCATTTTAGAGTTTGGTTTTGAAATTATTTATTGGGCTTCAAAATGTAGCTAGTTGTCAAGTCATGGATGAAAAGGGACATGTATTTGTGAAAAAACACTTAGGGACTTGAAATGATGGGGTTGGTAGCTCGAAAACCTAACTTTTAAATTTTTCGGTGAGCACTGCAAAAATATTTTGTAGTGCCACGCTACGAAAATATTTCATAGCGCCAACTATAGGATTGCAATAGGCTAATTGCATTGCAAAAAGCTTAGGATAAGCTTAGGGTTAGGTGAAAAGACTTGATTAGACATGTTCCTAGGCTTATATAGAAATTTACACAAAAAAATTATAGGTCCTTTACATAACCATGACTTTACATAATGAACTAATAAATATAGCCTTTGGACCTAATGTGAAAGTTGTCTCCAATAGGGATATTGACTCTGCAGGAGGTATTAAAGAACACATGGACCTATTCTTGATCCATTGGGATGCTCCCAACTCGACTTGCAACTGAAATCAAACTGCAACTTGCAAACCATGACCTACGATCTAACCAAGTCCAATCCTTATTGAAAACACTGATTGAAAAACTGAAACCAAACTGTTGAAAATATGCTTTGACTATGAACTTATTGAACAACATCCTACTTTAATATGTTGAAGAATTGATGAAATTAGGTAATACAAAAATGCTAGTGAAGCCAATGAAGCAGTTGCTCAAATAATGTGGTCACTTGATAGTGCTTTAGCAAAATGAAAACTGAAAATGTAAAAGTTGTGGCAACTCATAATGGATATGTTTTTCAAAGTGAAAATAGGGTGGAACATTCAAACTACAAACACCTTCCATATAAACAACTCCGGGATCATTAAAGTTATAGATGCCATATCATTTCTGTTGATCTTCAATGTATTATGCAATTTTATCATCATGGTTGAACTTTTCATGTATGCTTTCTATTTGAAATCCATAATCCAAAACAAAAAAATTTCCCACTCTCAATAACAGAGGGCAACAATATGCCTTATCATTGTTGCTGAAAATTAATTTGAAAAGTATGACTCTGATCTGAAAAAATTCTTTGGGCCTCTAAAACTTCAAGCTCTTTCTCAATCTCCTTAGAAAATTGTTCTAAAAACTGAATCTCAGCTTTTGAGTTACATTTACATGACTCTAAATAAGAGGATAAGAATGAAGAAAAATTATCATCTGCTTCATCATCAGTATACCTATTGTTCCATTCTCGAAAACCTTGAATGGAAACATATTTCACCACTAACTTTGACTTTTCCGTTCATGTTTTCAAAAAGATAACCCAAAAACCTATTATAGAACTTATGGATTTAGTAGGAAAACACTCAGCCCACTTCCTGCACTTTCCTTGGAATGAATCATAGAATAATCTTATAAATACATCTTTACTCTTGACTTTAATAATATCAGTAGAGTCACAAAAATTTGAGATATGTTTCAAAGCTAAACCTAAAGCATCTCCATTAAACTTTGGACCACTCCTCAAAGAGTATTCATCTGTAGGAAGAGGATTTGGAAAACCAAGAAGGCATGTAAAATCTAAACATTCATACCTTGAAACAACAATAGCGACATATGAGTTCTTCATTGAATCTAGTGGAGTCACTAGTACATTCATCAAGCTTTAATTTTTTCATATAGTGGAGTCTCCATTTGTTGGCTACGTGGGGCCTGACCCAGGTTCATAAGTGATTTAGCTAAGCAAATCCTGATACTACTGGACCTTTCGGTAATAGTTCGTGGAGCACGAACTGAGGTCTCACCCGAAGTAGTATGGGAGGGTGTTGGAACCAGGTTTCCGCACCCTAGGGATGTCTTGATGAAGGTTCTGGAGGTTCACGGTCCAAACCTGCATGCTTGCACTGCTCTGCGCAACAGCCTATGCACACCTCTATAAGGGGCACGAATACGGTACTATCTTTATCTCGATCCTTACTACGCTATTATATTCATGCTTTGACTTAGTTTGTGTGAGCCCAATATTCTTATTACTTATTCAACTTTCAAGTAAGTGCGCATAATTAAAAACAATATAAATGCATAAAGATAGACAGAACCATAGATGCACAATATTCTGAATCAAACTTATCTTTATTAATAATCCTTTTCAAGTTCAGTTCAATGACAAACTTGACTCCGCCCTACGCACTCATCTGTAGGGGTCTTCGCACTCAACTACAGACTCTACTAGGCCTCTACGCACTCAGCTGCAGAGCTTCTTCCTACTACTACGACCCAATATACTTCAGATCCACTTCTATCCTCTAATCATGCCTTTGGATCTATCTATTACTTTTCCTTTTCCTAAAAACTATCTTTACACTTAGATCCTTACTCTATTTATGCAATCCCATGGTCCGCGAACCATGGGTAGGCCGACAAAATTTTACATTATTTTACAATTCTTAGGGCGGACAACCCTATGACTCATCCTAGACTCTCACACTCCGCGTTCGTGCTTCGTGGATTCTTTACATGACATTGATTGAAACTCAGGCTTTAAGCCCCAAAAACATGTTGTGGGGCATCCCATGCCCAATAGGCCCCCAACGCAGTCATCATGACTCGTCCAGAGTCACTCTGTTGGTGCGGCGATCTTTGCGCGAAGTCCATCCAACTGTGCCTGTGTTGTGCGAAGGTCCGTAGCGCATCGTTATGTCGTCTCCTGGATCTGCTCCATTTCGGATTCTGAATCATCTGTGTTTGACTTGATTCACTTCTTTGGTGCCAGCTTCTAGTACTTGTGTTTATAGTCCCACACCCTTGTCTGGCTTCCCGAGTCTCAAAGACTGTGCTTTGGTCGGTTAGTCAGACAATGGGCCCACCTGTGTAGGGCTTCAAGTGATTGCCATTTACTTTTCCTGGGAAGGGTTCTCCATTAAGTTTGACTAGCTGGACCATGCTTCCGTCTGTGACCTCTTTTACCACATATGGTCCCAATCAGTGCATTCTGAATTTTTCGGGAAATTTTTCGAACTTGTTGTCATATAACAACACTAAATCGTTTACCTTGAAGGTGCGCAACTGATATGGCGGTCGTGCCAGGCTTGCTCATGCTGTTTTTGTACCTACTGATGTAATCCCGCCAGAAATTGTTCTTCCTCGAGTTCTTCTAATTACGCGAGCCACTGTTCCAAGGCTTCGCAGCCCGACATGCCTGTAAGTGTTGCTATTCGCAAACTAGGTATGATGTATTCCATCAGCATGACAACTTCCACACCATAGACTAACTTGAAAGGTGTCTGACTGATCAATTTTTTGCACGTGGTTCTGTATGCCCATAATACGGCAGGTATGCGTAGGTCCCAATCATTTCGCTGCATGTTACATACTTTGGTCAGCACAGTCTCCAGTATTTTGCTGAATGCTTTTACTATCCCATTAGCTTGTGGGTGGTACAGTGTACTTTGCTGATGATACACCTAGAATGCTTCAGTGAGCGCGCTGATGGTTTCATTAAGGAAGTGTGTTCCGTAGTCACTCATTAAGATTTTGGGGCAACCAAATCGTGTCAATACGTTGTCAAATAAAAACCTCACAACCGTAGTGGTCGTGCAATCCTTAACCAGCTGTGCTTCTACCCATCGAGTTAGGTATTCCGTTGCGGTGATGATGTAGCGCGCACCTGTCTTTCCCTGAGGTTTCATTGGCCGCACAAAGTCGATTGCCCATTTTTTGAATGGCTGCAGTGTCATTTATGGATTGAGTGGCATCTCATCCCTTCGTGATGGTTTTCCACTACTTTTGACATATGCCGCAGGCTTGATAGTGTGCTTTTGAATCTTGGTGCAGGGTTGGCCACCATAGACCAACGCGAAGAATCTTCTATGCATTCGAGCGTCCTGCATAGTGTCCTCCTGCAGCACTCCCATGTGCTTCTACGAGGATCTATCCTCGTTCAAATTCAGGTACACATCTTTGCAATATCTCGTCATTTCCCATTTTATAGAGGTGCCTTGTGATGACAGAAAAGTCTGTCGCGCGCGCCACCAATTCCTTCTTCTGTTGGACTAAGTATTCCTTAGGTGCAGTCACTATAGTTAAAAATGGATTATATCTTTGAGATGGCCATCCGTGATGCGCACTGCAAAGAGCTATGCATTAGGTAGTCCCTCCTCCAAATTTGTTGGCTCCTCGTCTCTCTCAATTCGTGATAAGTGATCTAGTCTTGCATTTAGGCATCTCGTCTTGACAATGACCTCAAAGTCATATTCTCTAAAACAGTAAAATCCATCTGCATATGTGCCCCCAAAATAGAGGCTTGTTCACCGGGTATTTCAATGCAGAATGATTGGTATACATCTTGAAGTGCCCACCAAGTAAATAGTGTCAGTATTTTCAGAGCACGTACACCATTGCCAACCATTCACACTCAGTAGTAGAGTAGTTATTTTTGGATTTGGACAGCTGCCAACTCACGAATGCGATTGGGTGATCCATGCCTTACGCGCCTTCCTGCGTGAGTACAACTCCTAGTGCAATACATGACACATCAACATGTACATGAAATTCCACGTCCCATTTTGGGAAGACCGGGATGGGAGTGGATACTAGTTTCTCCTTGAGAACATCCAAACTTTTCATAAAATCATCATTCCAACAATATGTAGCACCCTTTTTCAATAGTTTTTCCATTGGCACTGTTATTTGGGCATAGCTCTTGATAAACTTTCGATAGTAACCAATGTGCCCCAAAGTAGCATGTAGTTGTTTGACACTTTGCGGTGCTTCCAGATTCAGAATAACAACAATCTTCACAGGGTCCACCATCATGCCTTGTTTGCAAACCACATGGCCTAGCAGGTTTCCAAAGGGAATGAGGAAGGTGCACTTTTTCATGTTCAGCGCAATCTGGTGTCGGCAGCAAGTATCTAGCATCAAACGTAAGCTCACTACATAGTGTTTAACTAACCCAAAAACAGTCCAATTGTCCAGATAGACCTCCAAGAAATTGTGGATGTGTTCCTTGAATGTGGCCACCACTATGTGTGAAAATATCGCTGGCGCATTCTTCAGTCCAAACGGCATAACCGTGTATTGAAAGCAGCCCCATTCTGTCGCGAAGGTTGTTTTGCTCCTATCTTCTGGCGCGATCTTGATCTAATGGTACCCTGAGAAGCCATCCATGAATGAGTAAGCTTCCTCACCACTAACATTCTCCAATACTTCATATGTGAATGATGTCGGAAATGGGTCGTGAACATAGGCGTCGTTAAGCTTCCCGAGGTCCATGCATATTCTTATTTCGCCCTTCTATTTTTTCTCCTACACTACCATAGGACTCACCCAGTTAGATTCATCCACTGGTTCAATAATTCCTGCTGCAAGCATTTTTTCTAATTCTTCACGGACCTTTTCTTTATACTTTGGATTCAAGCGGTAAGGTCATTTCTAAACTGGCTTCGCATCCAATTTCAGAGTGATCTTCATCATCCCTAAGTCGCCAATGATCCCCTTTAAGTCCATGATTTTGGCTAGGAACAAGTCTTGATATTCATGGAGTAACTCGACGACCTTATCTACTGTAGCATCATCCCAATAGTCCTTGAGCGTCACATACTTCGGCTCTGCTTCTGTGCCAATGTTTACCTGCTTTTTTTTTAGTGGCGCGGTGATGTCGGGATCCTCAATTGATGGTCCTCGAACCTCGCGACAACCTTCGGTCTCTAGAATATTAACATTTTGAGGGTTTTCATCATCCTCCTCTACCTGCACGTTATAAGATTCTAGTGTGCTGCTTAGTTGGGTCACCCATACTGGTTGAAGCATTTCCAATGGCTCCTGTGGTGTTTTGAAGATGGTAGCTTTTACTACTTGCAACACAACGTCAATAGTATCCGACCATCGGTCTTCAAATCTGAATGTTAACGAAAATCACTTGCACAAGACATCCCATTCGCCTGTACCACGTCAGAATTCCATCTTAGTATGCCAATTCATGGGTATGACATCCAAGGTGTGGTATAATAAATGTACCCATTCAGGCTGTGGTTCTTCCCCATAGGCCTTGGCCCATTTCGCGAGATGCATGCACGGGTCATCTCATCCATCATATTTGTCTTCTAACCGTAGCTGCAGTTTCCCAAATGATAGGCACATCATCCTTCTACCTCCACACCAGTCCTCAAAACTTCCTTGATGTGTTCCCCACCAGTGCGCAGGTGTTGTGCACAGCGCCCACTTCAATGCATTGAACCACTGTTGTTCTGATACTGCACTTTCAAATTCATCCACCACTGTCAATCCATCATATGTCGGCAACTCTCAGGCCTCTGTTGTTACGCAATGCACTGATCTAGTCATCATGTTTCAATTCAGCATTGTCACTTCGTTCAACTGATTCTGCCAATGCTTTACTTCTTCATCTAAATCCAAAGTGCAGGAGCTTTCGTGCTCCCACGAGATCCTCCCATCTGTAGTCAGATTCACCCAATCCTAGTCTCATGCAGTTATCTTGTAAATACAATCCAGTTCATCGTCGCTTTCATCGTCACGCACTGGTACAATGTAGCGCGCTCCTTCAGTTGGGTCCAGTGGGACTACTATTCTTAGAGACTTTTTCTCAAAGATCATTTTGCGCTTCTTTAGATTAATGACTCTGTTCATATCCATGGCCCAGTCTATTCCTAACAGCACAGGATAGGGATTGTTTTCATCGACAATCTTTATCACTTCAAAATCCATTTGTGTGCTCACGCCTTCAATATCAACTGTTACTCCTTGCAATCTCCCCATGGGAAAAATATTCTGTTAGTTTGCCATTAGTAGCTGAATAGGGGACCATTGTAACGTGGGCTTGCCCATGCGTTCCCATGTTTGCCTCGGTAACACATTCGCATCCGAACCCAAATCTAGGATTACCTGATCCATTTCATATTCACCAATCTGTGCAGTCAATCTCATTTCCCTCTCGGTGCACAATGCATGCTTCCCTAATTTTCAGACTACGCACGGTTCTCCTGACCCCACACACCTGGTGATAAGTTCCTGTAGTCCCTTATCTGCCTTGTTGTCGTGCAACAGTTTCATGCATCTCTCCAGAAAGGTAGTAAGCATTGAAGGATTCATTCCTGGCTGTGGTTGATCCTTACTACCTGAAGTGGAGGCCTCCTGAAGCTCTTCTTATCTTTCATGAACGTCTCCTTTGCGTGTTCTAAGTCAAACTCATGTTTCTTTGTAGGAGCCTTGTGAACCCATGTATCTTCCTCTGGCTACTTCCCCTTATCCTCTCCCATGGTTGCACTGCTTCTGAGCATCATGTTTACATTCGAGTCTTCTTCGCATAGTTCAGACCTCATCATTTGTATATTCTGAGTCGGAGGAGTCTGAAATACCGTTTTTTCACGCATTTGTGTGATCAATGTAGGACAATCTATTGTTTCATGTTCAAACTGAGCACAATACGAACATGATATCCTCGTCGGGTTGGTACAATCATGAGCATAGTGCCCTAGCCCTCCACAATTTTAATAAATTAACTTCCCGCGTCCCCTTCCTGGTCCCATTCCTCCTTGTTCTCGACCTTGCCCTTGAAATCCAACGTGTGCCATCCCCACAGCTGGGTTGAGGGCTCGCGTTTCTATCTGCATCATATAGGTTGGGGTCCGATCCATCATTAGTTCGTAGATGTGACAAGTGCACTTGTTGTGGCTTATCGACCTGCAGAAATTACAAAACAATTGCTAGGGAATCTGTGTATACTTGTGCAACAAATGACAATTATCCATCATGTGTTTTCCTCCTATCTAACAGATCGCACACCATAACGTGGGTGTCGCACTCGACCCTGCCTGTGCCTCTGGTCTCAAAGGCATGGGCCCTCCTCCTGCCAAGTAGTTTGTGAACACTGGATAGTGATCCTTGTCATGGCCCTGGCCTTTGCATTTTATGCACCATACCTCCTCGCGTGCCTTTGGCCATGGTGCCCTATCCTGCTTCAAACTTTGCATCTATAGGCATAGATTCTGTAGTTACATGTGGATTTGTTGAACTCCCAACTCAGGGTCTTGTATTGGGGTCTCATGCAACCTCATCGCCATTTCCAACGCTTTGGCCTGGGTGGAAAGTTTCTGTTGTGATAGCGCCATCCTCAAGTGCGGTGTCAGAGATGCCACAAACCATGCGCGATGTTTTCCATTTGTTAGCGTCATATTGGATTTGTAGACCATACTCTTCAGTCGCTGATCCAGATCCTAGGGAGTCTCGCCTGGGAGCATCACAATTTCTTTAAATCTGATGATTAATTGTGTTTCTGACTTTGGCCTGCTGAATTCCATGTTTAGTGCGATTTGGATTTCTGCTATCCCTGTGTTTGGGTGGTCGTTAGAGTGCTTAATATACCATGTCAATGTGTGATCCTGCAACACACTTACCAATGTAGCCTTCTTAATATTGTCATCTGTGACACCTTGTGCTTCCCATACAGCTCTTACCATGAACCAGAATTGGTCCAGATCTTCGTTTCCTACCCCTATGAAAACTGGTAGTTTGATCGCGCTCACCATACTGAACTGTGGAGGCAGTGGATGTGAAGTGGGTGGAGATGGAGGTGAGGGAGGTGTAGCGGGTGGTGGCATGGGTGGAGGTGGTAACCGCGGAATTCGCTACCTTATCAAACTGACCGTGATTCTTGGAGAGACCTTAGAGAGCTATTCCTCGGTCTCTTGTGAAGGTGAAATTAAGGGACTGTTTTCTAACTCTTCATTGCTTTTATAGATCTTTCCACTCTACATTGTCCCAAACATTAATGTATTCACATGACCCTCTTTTCACACAATAAAATCTTAATCCAAGTATTCAAAGAGTTAATATACTTACCTCGTGGTCCCTTGAGAAAGCATCGTTCTACTTCATTGTAGCTCACAGTCGTGTCTACCACAAACTCAGTGATAAATCCCCCTATTATCCAGTCGAGCCAATGTTCCATAGCTCGCGTGATCTTATCTTTTAATGCCTCTAGTCTGCGCACTAATTTCAGAGTACACACTATTAGTTTGTTGAGCCTACACCCGCCTTGGCTGTCGGCTAACTTCGCGATCATATAGCTCAAAAGGGAAGGATGCAAAGAAAATCTCGTGGATTTCTGTATACACGTAGTGATATAGCCACTTTTTCTTAGATACTTGTAGAAATCTATTTTCTTGTGTCACGAACTCGTGAATCTTCTTGTCCAACCACTCTTCAATTTCCTTCTTTGTTGGGTTCTAGTGGCACAATATTAGAAATCCCTTAGGCAGATCCTGGTCCTGGCAATAGAACCATTTGTTGGCTACGTGGGGCGTGACCTATGTTCAGAAGTGATTTAGCCAAGAAAATCCCCGTACTACTAGCCCTTTTGGAAACATTCCACAGAGCATGGACTGAGGTCTTACCCGAAGTAGTATGGGAGGGTGCTGGAACTAGGTTTCTGTGCCCTAGGGATGTCTTGATGAAGGCTCTGGAGGTTCGTGGTTTGAACCTGCGTGCTTACTTTGCTCCGCACAGCAGCCTGTGTGCACCTCTGTAAGGGGTGCGAACACAATACTATCCTGATCTTGATCCTTACTGCGCTATTATATTCGTGCTTTGAATTAGTTTGTGTGAGCCCAATATTCTTATTACTTATTCAACTTTCAAGTAAGTGCATGTAATCAAAAAAAATATAAATGCATAAAGATAGACAAAACCATAGATGCACAATATTTTGAATCGAACTTATCTTTATTAATAATCCTTTTCAAGTTCAGTTCAATTATATACCCGATTCCACCCTACGCACTTAGCTGCAAGGGTCTATGCACTCAGCTGTGGACTCTACTAGGCCTATGCGCACTCATCTGCAGAGCCTATTCCTACTACTATGACCCAATACACTTCAGATCCACTTCTATCCTCTAATCATGCCTTCATGTCTATCTATTACTTTTCTTTTTCCAAAATCTATCTTTACACTTAGAGCCTCGCTCTATTTATACAATCCCATGGTCCGGGGACCATGGGTAGGCCGACACAACTTTACATTATTTTATAATTCTTAAGGCGGACAACCCTATGACTCATCCTAGACTCTCGTGCTCCACATTCGTACTTCGCGGAGTCTTTGCATTACATTGACCAAAACTCAGGCTTTAAGCCCCAAAAACATGTTGTGGGGGATCCCATGCTCAACACCATTGAAGCTTCAAACTTTGGATTCTTGAAAATGGAGTCACCAGAGAAAATGTACAACCAATGTTGTTATCTAACCTTTTGATTTCCCTCAGAAAGTAGATCTTATCATTAAAATATGTTTGGAGAAGAAATACTTCCGTATCCCTAGTATGGTCACCAAGATGTTATCACTCAGAAAGTTTCTCTTGGCTGAACAAAAAACTCTCTAAGGTAACCTTTACAAACCAAAAATACAAACTGAAGGCTAGCCCCTTCAATCTAGAGAGGGCTCTCCTTGATAGCCTAATCACTAAATTTAGCAATTGACTGTACATTCACACAGTGGCTAGAGCTTTAGTTGAGTTGTGTTGAGACAGGGTTTGGTTGGGAATGAGGGATATGGTCCATTGGGCAATGTAGTTAACAAGCTAGATTTTATGGAAACTTACCAAGATACTGGTTGTTTGATCCAGATTGACAAAGGAAAGGAAGATGGCACATCCAAGACATTTCAAATCATCATTGTAGTTGGAAGAGGAAAATATGTTAAAAGTAGGAACAAGACAATCCTAATTTAATTTGTCCTAGAATTAAATTGGGAATTAAATTGAAATTCTATTCTCATAGCAACTTGTAGTAGTTAACTAAGTTAAGTTGACTTAGTTGGCTCATTAAAATTTAAGTTGGAAGTATATGTAGAGTCATGTAGAGTGATCCCTAAATTTTAGGGGTCTAGGTTGAGTTCTTTTGAGTTGTAATTAACTAATTCAGTCTAACTAAGTTAAAATCAGTTAAACTAGTTCCAACTATTGTAGGAACTAGTAGGAGGTCTATCAGTGAGGATAAACTTCATTGCTCAACCACTTAACTAATAATTGGCTCATAAATAACTCATGCATGTTAGTTTAGAGGAAGACCCAATTGAGATTAGAGTTTAGGGATAGTGTAATATCAGTTGTATAATTTTCCGAGTTGTACAGATGGTGCATGTAATCAGTAGAAGGCTTATGATGGATTGCACAGTTGTGGTGAGGAATTTTCCCAATTAAATATGGGATAATTCCCTTATTGATTGCGTAAGGAAGTAGGGGCTTGGAAGACAATAGAATTGGCTAAGTGTTGGCTTGAGCTGGTTTGTGAAGTAGTGAGATAGATTATACTTGTTCACAAATTGTTCGGGTTGAAAAATCATTGTATTTCTTCTCAAATCTTTTGATTAATGCAATATATATAGTCACGGTTTTGAGAAGTTTCTTTCCCTAGAAAAATATTGTGTTATGTGCAATCAAAATTCTTCCTTCTCTACTTAGTGTTTTCATCGATCAATTTTTGTTTCTGCTGATGAGTATAGTAGATTCATTTCTTTTGTTTTAGCATATCACATAAGTGGTTTGAATCTACAAGTAAAAATCTACATTGTATTAGAGCTTAATTCACTTTAGAAGAGGAGAATACATGTTTGTTGTGTAGGTGAAATCAAATTTGTATTTCCATACTTTAGAGTCAGCAGGATGTCATTCTACAGTTTGAGACTTGAGTATGCCCTGGAGGGAAGCTCAAATTAAATAGCTTGGAAGGACATGATGGAGATAGTTTTGGAAGACAATGGGCTAAAAGAATTCATAGATCATGATATCCTGAAGCCTCCAACATCAGATGCTAAAGATCTGGCTAAATGGAGAAAGTGTGTGGCAAAGGCGAGAAGGATTACCCTAGAAGGAGTTCGAGATCATATTGTCTCGAATCTACATGCTAAGGAAATTCCATTTGCAATGTGGAATGGATTTATGGACCTATTTCAAAATAGTAGTGAAAATAGGAAGCTGGCACTAAAAGAAAATCTTAGAAAAATCAAGATGGAGAAGGGTGACTCAATTCCAAAGTACTTGACCAAGTTCACCCAATGTCTGGATGAGCTTGGAAGTGTTGGGGTTACTATTTTAGAAGACGATCTGGTGAGCCTAGCACTTCTAGGACTTCCCAAGAGATGACAAGTTACTAGGACTCAGTTAATGGGAGGGAGAAGTTGTCAGAGTGGGAGCGATTGTGGCCCGACTTGGTATAGGAAGAGATTTGGCAGAACATTAGAGACGGATTCTCATCAAAGCATGATGATGAGGAGAGTTATGCCTTAGATGGTGTGATGCAGGAAAGTGTTCCCTCTATAGACAGAGGCAACCCCTCTAGCCCTGGAGTGGGTCTAGTCACAGCCAAAACAAAACAACAATCAATTTCCTTAAATAGTCATCGTTGGAGGCCTACCTCAAAACTGGTGCTTGGTGAAGCTTCCATTGCATTGTTCCAGCTTTCGTTTCCTTCTCCTAAGGAGTAATTTACCTGAAACACCACAAGAAACAATAGAGCACGTAACCGAGAACAATAATGATCTATCTACTCATAAAGTCAAGGAGTCACAAGCTATCAAGTAAATTATACACAAGATATAGGAAATCGTTATTGATTGCATTAAAATAAATCAAGAGAAAAGCTTACAACCAAGCCTTGATGTCACAAGCCTTCTTAGAGGGTCTAGCCGATATGTTCCTTCAAGCATTCACTCTTAAGAATGGGTCTCCCAAATGGATAATATCTCTCTCTCATTCAGCTCTAATGGAAGGCTAAGGCACTCCACAACCTCTTATCAAACTATCAGCAATTCCACACTTATCACACTCACACCAAAGCTATCTAATCTGCTAAAAACAAGAACTAACAACTAGCAATCCAAGAATTAGGAACTAAAGAACTAGCTTGATCATAAAAATGGTGAGTGCTTTTATAGGAGGAGGAGCCTCCATGAGGTGGAAAAGTGACCAAAAGTGACCTAACGACCAGCTCAAGAAACATCTAGAATGTTGACTGTTTGAACTAATTCACAAAATCTGGATTGTCGCAGGTCATGAACTGGGGACTAGCGACAACATCGTAAGGGGGCAATTCATTTGGGCCAATTGTCACAATAGGCACCTGGAATACTCGTGCTGAGCCCTAAAAATCGACCATCATAGAAAACTGTACCCCTGCGACGACGTCATGACCATACAACTCATGATAGTGGACCGTCACATCTGTTATAGACTTACTAGCAATGATGTAGAAACTTAGTCAAAAAGGGTCAAACTTTCAGCATTAGAGAGCATTTGCTTAATCTTCTTGCGTGAGTGGGAAGATATGGACATGTTTATTTGGTGCACAACACAACAAAGGGACTGAAATGAGGATAGTGACAAATTACTGTGTAACAGATGACCCCTAAAGCATGAAGCTCGAGAGAGTGGGAGGGGTGAAATGCTTTACAAACCATGATTGAACTGGAACACCACCTTGAAAGACCTACAGTAGCAAGTACAACTGATATCTCTGATTGTGAAATATACGTAGTCTAGGCATGGGTGAAGCCATCCAAAAGACATATGAAACATAGCCCATGGTATGGACACAGCCACCCAGCTGACAAGACCATTTTAATGATAAAGGGATGGTCACAACCATCCAAAAAGACTCAGGTATGGTCGCAGCCATCCAATCAAAGGGTCATGCATATAATCATGTACCAATTCACATAACCCAAACATATGTAATCTTAGTCTGGGATCTTGAAACCTTAACCGATCATAGTACAAATTCTAGCATGCAAACAGATGTACTGGAGTCAAGCATGATAGAAAATCGCTTGATTACCAGTCAATGATGGAAATCGTTAACAAGCACGAGAGAGAACACCAGTAATGTCAATGGTTCTCAAGGTACTACCAGTACAATCCACTAAGTGTGAAAAGATGAGTTGAAGTCGAACACTCATGGAATCACCCAATCGAAGGCCAATGATGAAAGTCTGTCATTAGGTGTGAAGAACTTGCCATTGAGGCATGCAAGCTCCAAGGTACTGAAAGGGATTTCTAGATAAATCTCCTGGATAATGAGATGGAATCGACAAGAGATGATCTATCATAGGAGGGCCACAATGTTCCCCCATCAACGACACGAGATGAGGAACAAGTGGTAGATGGTGAAACAGAGGATCAGAAGAGGAGGTAAGGGTGTAAACTGCAGAAGGATTATACTCTTGGACATATCAGTGACACGACTTCGGAATGCGGCAACATTTTGGTACCAAGGGATCGAAGGTCTAACGGAGACAACATGGATCAGATGGAATGAGGCAAAAATGGCAACCCAAAAAACCCCAGAAGGCCAAATGATGAAGTGGATATCCCAACCCAACGAGAAGCAAAAGTGTCGATGTTCAAGAGTGACTAGCTGTCGTAGGTAATCAATGACAACTTCCAAATTTTCCCCCACCATTGCTGGCGAGTACCCCAATTATTTTTGAAAAAAAAGCTTGAAGGGGATAGCATATGCTTGTGATATAAGTTCTACCTTTGGACGAATCCAACCTAGTGATAGTTTAACGAGTCCTAGGGAGGAGAAGCTCGAATCCCATCATGGTGACGAGCCCAACGTTGTCAGGGTTTAACGAGTCTGACATAGGTAAAACTCGGAGCTTTTTTCATATTTAGAGAGTTTGAAAAAGACATGGAAAAGAAAACTCTAGGGGGGTCCTTTTTCGTAAATTTGTGTCCCTCGAGTCCGAAAAAGTAGAAAACAATACTCGAGAGAACCGATTGAACATTACGATCAAGGAGTACTTTTTTTAATTAGTGGCCTTGATCTGAAAAACTAAAAAAACGATCGAAGACACGACGTTTCATAACCAAAATCGAACTTGAACGACAAAAGCCTAGCCATCTTTTCGCGTTTATACGGTCAGAAAAGTGCTGAAAGTGGACCGCCTTTTTATTCCATTTAACGAGTCAAAAGGGAAAGACTCGACAATCTTTTCATATTTTACAAGTTAGAAAAGAGCTTAAAGGGGAATTGTCCTAGAGGAACGAGTGGTATAAGGGTGGCAAGTGGTTCCGGTAATGGTGGAACTGCTCAAAACATGTAATGGTCAAGAGGCTGGCTAATAAAACCACTCATCGCTGTAATCCCTCAGGAAAGGACAAACAACCAAGTGAAAGCATACGATCGGCCAAAGAGATGGTGGAAATGGAATGAAACAACCAAGGCTCATCTAGTGGAATTTAGCGGATAAAAACGACAATCACGAGATGTAAATCCGGTATCGATTAATTTTTACACAAGCTTGAACCATGAAGAACTCTGCTTGGATTTGGTTTCATGTTTACACAAGCTTGAAATGAAAAACTATGCTTGTTATAAGTTTGCATGCCCCCAGCGTAATAACGCAAATCAAGGTACATGCCCCCCAAGCTTCATTGCATTCAACGAGGTGGATGGAATGAAGGTTCACTTTCGAGATCTTGGAAAGACTCGACTTGGATTTTACGAAATCTTAAACAAAGACTCGATTTGGAAAAGGGAGTTGTTCCATTTTTTTTAATGAGGTTAACACAGTAAAAGAACTATCCTCATAACCCTTTTTTCATATTTTAATGAGGTCAACACAAGAAAAGAACTATCCTCGAGCTCCTTGTTTCATTTTTTAACGAGCTTGACACAAGACAAGGAACTATGCTTAACACCCGTGTTTTCATTTTTTAATGAGGTTTACACAGGGAAAGAACTATCCTCATAACCCTTGTTTCATTGTTTAACGAGGTGGACACAAGATCAAGAACTTTCCTCAAGACACCTTGATTCATTTTTTAACGAGCTTGACACAAGACAAGGAACTATGCTCCATGATCCTTGTTTCATTTTTTAACAAGGTTGACACAAGATCAAACTATCCTTGAGATCCCTGCTCATGGGCCCTATGAAAACATCATGCCCAAGAGATCTTCATGGGATGGAAGAACCACACTCTTGGAGGAACACATGTCATTAGGCACCAATGATAGATCAGGTTCCAATGCCCCTAGTACATGATGTATGATACTATCTACATGATCATCAATAGATGCGGAGGCAGAACAGGTAGCCACATAATTGACCTATGGTGGGGAAGGTATTGCTTGTGAGCAAGAACCGATAGGGGATGATGGTGGCATAGGAGGCACCAGGTGACTAAATAATGACAGTTGATCTATGGTCACCATTATTCCATCGTGTAGAAAACAGACCACATGGAAACGTGAAGAAACAAGAGCCCCCATGGCATAAATATAATCACGGCAAAGGAGAATACTAAAATCTAAATCACCTTGGACAACCATCGCATCTATATAAACGATTTTGCCTCCCAAAGTCACAGGGAACTTGGGAAGGATCCCGAAAGGTTGACGAGTTCCTCCATCAAATGCTAACACATTCTGATTAACAGGCACAAGCTGTGGGGAGCCCAAAGCTTGCCAAGTAGTGGAAGGCATAAGACTGACAGATGCACCTTCGTCCAAGAGAGTGCCTGGTACAACCTTATCATAGGCGAGTACAGTAATCTAGAAAGGCACATAGGATGGCAGGCGAAATGTTGTCAAATGGCTCCATTCAAAGGAAACGATTGAACTACTTGGTGGGGGAATCGTATGATTGCCCCCTGCTCTACAGGAATCGAAGAAGGACTCTCTTGATCAGCGGGGATAGGACGGTCGTTCTCGGACTCAGGAGAATCTGATGAGACCAGAAGAACATGAGCAGTGTGATCATGATGCTATTCTAGAACAGAGTGATCAACGGGTGGTGAACCCAACTCGAAACTCTCTTCGACCAATGGTTAGTCAGGAACAGGCTTAGCATAGCTAGGCTTGGGAAGAGGAGGACGGACAAGAGAATAATCCATGTCAATATCTTTGTCAATGGGGAGAGGGTCTGAAGAGAGCCTCTGATACCAATGGGAAGTCAGGGTGAAGAAGCTGTAAGACTTTCCAAAACGGCGGAAGCTTTATCCATGAGTGGACAAATGTGAAGGGGATGGTTGCCTTCACATAGTCTATAGGGGAATCGAATCTTCCCTTTCATTTTACCATTTCCAGTCAATAGGGTAGCATCATTATGAGCTTTAGAGGATGATGAGGGACGAGCTAGATCATGAGACCAAACTTCTAATATCCTCGAAATAGCAGACAATCACAAAGAAAATGGTCATCCTTGCACAATTTACAAGGAAACTTAACCTTCCGCAAAGGAGCAGAAGGTGTCACAACCTCATATGTACTCAGAGCAATAGCTACATGGGTGGCCGGATGCTTATCCAACTTCTTCTTCTTCTTCATCTTCCTCTTCTTCTTCTTCTTAGCCTCTTGGTTACTAGATGTAGAACTTTCACTAGGTGAAGGAGGAGAGGAGGAGGAAGAAACAGGGGAAGAAGTTGTAGGGTCAACCTTGGAATCATTGTGTCATGATTCAAATGAAGGAGATGGTGGGATAGGAGTCACGATGATTGGGACCACCGAGGTTGAAAACAACCAAATAGGAAAACCGATGGATAACCTAGGCAAGGACAATGTTGCCATATACGGAGCACTAGTATTTCCAAAAGGAGGAAACGGACCAAGAGTTCCATTTGGGGGAAGACCTTGGCCGGGAGACTCAGGGACTGTTGCCATCGAGAACGAGCCTGAAAAACACTCGAACTGGAACGAAGAATCTTAACTGTAACCAGGAATATTTCGGGGGCAGTAAATTTTATGACGCAGGAACAAAACTTGACCTTTTCATTTTGAAAGAGTCGAGAAAGGGACAAAACATGACTCTAGTCACCTTCGAATATTTAATGAGCCTGAAAGGACAAGTGCTCAGATGATACTTTTCTTTTAAGGAGTTGAAAAGGAATGAAAGTGACTACTATGGAGAGCTAGGCAACAGGTTTGCCAAACAACCCATAAAACTGCATATACACCTTGGTGATCAAATGAAAGAAAAAATGACGAGGGACTTTCTGTACGACAATAAATCTTCCCGAATGCTGTGTTTGGTGCATTACGGTTTGTAAGGTGGTAGAAATGGCTTCCTATGGATGTAGGATGATAACCTAGTGGGGTCTCCCAATATATACTCGATGGTATGGGGAGCACAAGTCCGTACTAGGAATCTATTGAGTCACAGAAGGAGGAATCACCCAACCTTAAGTGAAAGCAATAGTGATTAGTTTTAACGACGCTGGAGCACATCTCTAGCCTAGACCTCTAAATAATGTGCATTAAGTTCCAATGTGTTGTTAAGTTCATTCAATTAATTTTAGAGTTGATCTTGAATTAAGTTTCGGTTTTCAGGCCCTACCGAATGTATTTTCACAATTCCTAAGATGCAGCTACAATGAGTAAAACATCAATGTTTCGATGAGCACCTATTTAAAGAAAGGTAGAGAGTTCATTCCCAATCAAACACAAAACCGAGACAAGTGAATGCAAGCGCTAAGAAACACACTGCATCAACACACCAATCCTACAGTGCATCGATACTACTAATGAAAGATTTAAAGTTTTCTTTCCAATTTCTCAAAACATGAAAATTCATAATGAGAATGTACTTTCACTTTCGTATACTAAATGAATGCAATCTCTTGATTTTGATTTTTTTTGTGTCTAAATTTAAAGAGACAAACAAGTGAGTGTAAATTTATCAATCCAAACAATTGTAATCTATGCTTGGTAGTGAAGAAACCGAATCAATCATTAAGAAATTGTTTCAAGAATTGACACCAAAAATCGACCAGCAAAACAAGTAGGAAAGGGCCTCAAGCAAATCAATAAAATGGTTGCGGATGAACCTTGGATAGACAAGTAACCTAGGCAAACAACTTATCAACGAAACCTTTAAAGAGCTAGGTCACATGATCTAAAAACACAAGAATCACTCAATGAAACCAAAGAGATAGTACTTTAACCAAAAGCAATCAAAACAAGCTAATGAGAGACAACAAACAATAGGGGATAGACAATATTGATGGATTTAGGACGTAAAGTTGTAAAAACAACTTTACAGGAATCGTCACAGGTGTTACACCGACAAATAGAGACTAGTCACAAGAATACACCTATTTTCAGAGACGTTGTCGTAGGTGTTACACTTACAACTAGCGACTAGTCGCAACAATACACCTGTTTTCTGAGATGGTCCGATTTCAGGACTCGTCATGGGGATTAAGCTAGCTGTTGAGCTAATTTATTTACAGAAATTAACACAATTATTTCTTATCAATCCGGGTTGGTAATACTTAGAGGCAAGTTCACTATATGTGAATATCAGATGTAATCAAACTTTGAAAGATAAGTTTTTCAAAAACTAAAGAAATACATATTACAATTCCAATTCAATTTTTTGAAAAGAGGAAAAGCTGAAATGGTTCTTAACTTAAGAAGTCCAATTCTTCCTCAATTACTACTTAATGAACAGAAATTGAAAACTAATAACTTAAGATGGACAAATCATTAATGAAATAATGCTCCTAACTTAAGAGACACTTGATATGTTTCATCATAATTCATTCACCTTAATGCCAAAAATGCATAAGAAAACTACTTGCATGCAATCAAAGGAAACTAGTTACAATTTACCAAATTAACAGAGGAGTGCTCAACTTGAACGCTTTGTTTTTCCAACTTACTAAAATGATGAATAAACTAAGATCTAATGAAATCAATCACCATACATTAACCATAAATCAATCTAAAATAAAGCATTACTAGTTCTACAATAACCAGATTACAGGAAATAAAACTAGTTTAAACAAGGAAGTGTACTTAGCTTGGAATGGGGGCCCTCCACCCTTGCTTTGCACACTTTGAAGATTGATATCAGAAGCTCAAATTTAGTCACACATCCATATTATTGAACAACAAAATAGTAATAGAACAAGTCTTCAAATTAGCTCTCCAATCCAAAAGTGTCTCAGCATGAAATTATAAAAAGCCAATACATAAGCCATCAAAGTCTTGTCTTTTAAATATAAGTCTTATGAAACAAACTGATCTATAATCATTCCAAAAAACATTTATACACATATCAATCTATCTAAGTCGAATTCATCAATCCCATCCCAAGAGATATGGTCAATCCCATAGAATCTCAAAACTACCCTATTTCTATGGGATTTCTGAGTGACTAGTCATGATTGACTAGCATTAAATGGGCCTAATAAAGCTTGTTCTGTTCGAACTAAGCATAGCTGGCTTAGTCCTATTTCCCAAGTTATCCATCCATGCATCAAATTCATGCCCAAGTGTCCTGCAACCATATCAACCATATAGCTATTACGGGAATTTCTGAATCTGTCAATTTTTGCACTTGAAACCAAATTTTCATAAAAACTTTAGAATTTGAAAAATTAAAATTAAATACCTGAATGGATATGAAATACATCAAAATGGGATGGATAAAGTGTAAAATGGATGGAAAATAGATGGATTAGTAAGTTTCCTTAAGCAAAAACAAGACCAAAATCGAGGGCCAACACTAGCAACCTGAGACGAAAGCCAAATCATCGCAGGCAAAAAGCTAATACATTAGTGATGTCGTCGTAGCTGTTAGGCTATATTCAGAAACGATTTTACTTAAAGAAAAAGACAATGAAAAATCACCTAAATGACACCAGATTGATCTTCCAAACAGTCGAAATGACTCCCAGATTGACCCAAATAACCCAGAAAACTGATGGTTTAACCCAAAAATCAAGAGACACTATATCAAAACCAAACAAAAGCAAACATGAGAAAAAACATACAAAGGACTCCCCAGCAGAGTCGCCAACTTGTGATGTAGGAAAGTGTTCCCTCTGCGGACAGAGGCAACCCCTCTAGCCCTAGAGTGGGTCTAGTCATAGCCAAAACAAAACAATAATCAATTTCCTTCAATAGTCATCGTTGGAGGCCTACCTCAAAATTGGTGCTTGGTGAAGCTTCCGTTGCGCTGTTCCAACTTTTGTTTCCTTCTCCTAAGGAGTAATGTACCTGAAACACCACAAGAAACAACAGAGCACGTAACCAAGAAAAGCAATGATCTATCTACTCATAAAGTCAAGGAGTCACAAGTTATCAAGTAAATTACACACAAGATATAGGAAATCGTTATTGATTGCATTAAAATAAATCAAGAGCAAAGCTTACAACCAAGCCTTGATGTCGCAAGCCTTCTTAGAGGGTCCAGCCGGTATGTTCCTTCAAGAATTCACTTTCAAGGATGGGTCTCCCAAATGGATAATATCTCTCTCTCATTCACAAGCTCTAATGGAAGGCTAAGGCACTCCACAACCTCTTATCAAACTATCAGCAATTCCACACTTGTCACACTCACACCAAAGCTATCTACTCTGCTAAAACAAGAACTAGCAACCAGCAATCCAAGAATTAGGATTTAAAGAACTAGCTTGATCATAGCAATAATGAGTGCTTTTATAGGAGGAGGAGCCTCCATGAAATGAGGGAGAGGGAGCTTATCCTCAAGGAAGGTTGCACAAGAGGTGAAACCACCATATCAGAGGTGGAAAAGTGACTGAAACTGACTCAACAACTAGCTCAAGAAACATCCAGAAGGCCGATTGTTTGAACTAATTTGCCAAATCTGGATCATTGCAAGTCATGAACTGGGGACTAGCGATAGCATTGCAAGGGGACAATGCATTTGGGCCAATCGTCACAATAAGCACCCGAAATACTCGTGCCGAGCCGTAAACATCAACCATCACAGGAAACATGTGTACTCTTGTGACGACTTCACGACCATACAGCTCATGACAGTGGACCATCGCGTCTGTTATAGGCTTACTAGCGAAGATGCAGAAACTTAGTCAAAAAGGGTCAAATTTTCATCATTAGAGAGCATCTGCTTAATCTTATTGCATGAGTGGGAAGATATGGACATGTTTGGTGCACAACATAGCAAAGGGACTGAAATGAGGACAGTGACAAATTATTGTGTAACAGATGGTAAGGCAAAGAAAGTGAAGGGGAAGTCATCCCATTCCAAATTATATTCTTGTAAGGGCAACAAAAAGAATCACATGTCAAAAATCAAGTGTTTTCACTGTCATGATTTGGGACATTTTTCCACATAGTGTCCACACAAGAAGGCCGGTAAGAAGCCCTTGGGAGGAACAGTATGTGAATATCTTACTTCACAATTCGAACTAGATTTTACCCTCATCACTTGCATGGTGTCATCGGTGATGGGTAGTGTGTGGTACCTGGACAATGGAGCTTCATTCCATATGACTGATAACAAAGAGATCTTTAGTAACTTGGAGGAGAAGGATCTCCATATTCATATCGATATGGATGATGATGGGAGGTATAGTGCAACCAACATCAGTAATGCTACCTTTCATAGTGAGTCAGTTTCTCACCTCACCTTGAGAGATGTCAAGTATGTTATGGATTTGAAGAAGAACTTGGCTTTCGTTGCCATGTTGGAGGATAAAGGATATGATGTGATATTTAGTAAGGGAAAGGATTTCCTTTCTCACGTAGCCATAGGACAAGTGAAGTAGATAGGGGTTCAAGTGAAGAACCTCTACAAATTGGAGGTAGAATATTGCTTTTATTTGGGAACTAAAGTAGAGAATGTGTAGATCTTAGACATTGGTGAGTTGTGGCATAAAATATTTGGTCACATGCACCACGAAGCTTTGAATATCATGCAAAAAATTTCTAGAGGACTTCCCAAGGGTACACTAGAGCAGAGAGACACATGAAAAGGGTGTACATTAGGGAATTACACCAAATATTCCTTTCATGACAAAGAAATTTGAGCACAAGTGATCCTTGATCAAGTTCACTCAGATGTGTGTGGACTGTTCTCGACAACATCTATGACCAGGCATAGGTATTATGTAATATTTGTTGATGATTTTTCTCATAAGTGTTGGATTTTCTTCATGTAGAAGAAAGATCATACTTTCACTAATTTTTATGAATTTAAAGCACTTGTCGAGGAAGATATTAGTAGGAAAGTTAAAGCTCTTGGAAGCGATAATGGTGGAGGGTATGCGTCGAATGAATTCAAAAAATTATGTGCAACAGAAGGAATTTGATGGGAATTGATAGCACATCATAACCCACAACAAAATGGGGTGGATGAAAGGAAGACCATAAGTATTGTGGGAGTGGCATATGCGATGTTGTATGATCATGGCCTACCATTACACTTGTGGGCTCAAGCATGCAACAAATTTGTTTATTTGCAAAATAGAATCCCTCATTGAATCCTCGGGATGAGTACACCAGAAGAGGCTTTTTCAGGGAAGAAACCAGATGTGGCACGCTTCAGGATCTTTGGTTCATCAGTCTACTACCATGTTACCAAAGATTGATGGAAAAAGATAGAGCCAACAACTAAGTTGGGCATATTTGTGGTGTACACTGATACACCTCACAACTATCGGGTGTACCTGCCAAACAACAGGATGATAGTGGTTCAAAAAGATGTGAATTTCGAAGAAGAGAAGGCCATGAGATGTTCCCTTGAGAGGGAGATTCATATACATGAAGTTGAGGAGATTTTAGCTCCAAAGCAGGAACCTTAGGATGATGTGAAGCAACCATATGCAGAGGATTAGGGAGTGGAAACACCCACTCATGCAGAGACTTCCAAAGATGGGAGAAATCACACTAGAGAGGCTGAAAGTTTATTGCATGATATTAGAGAGAATGTGGTTGTACCCACACAAAAACGCATGTAGAGGAGGTCACTAGAGAGGTACACTGGCTACATGGCTCTGATGAGCGAGAGTGTAGTGATTGAGTCAACCTCATTCGAGGAAGCAGTGCATCAACTAGTGTGGGTTGATGCCATGGTTGAGGAGTATGACACCATTATGAGAAACAATGTTTGGGAGGTGGTCCTATGACTAGAAGACAAGTCAGTGGTGAGTTCCAAATGGATTTACAAGGTAAAGCAAGAAGCTGATGGGAGTGTGGAGAAACGCAAGGCCAAATTTGTGGCCAAAGGATTCTCTTAAGTGGAGGGAATTGATAACAATGATACTTTTTCTCCTATAGCAAGGTACTCATAATTCAGATCCTTTCTAGCACTATCAACACAGATAGGATCGAAGATACATCAAATGGATGTAAAGACAACATTCCTCAATGACATGATTGAGGAAGAGGTGTATATTGAGCAGTCGGAAGGATTTGAGGCCTTCAATAGAGATTCACATGTGTACAGACTCAAGCAAGCATTATATGGACTAAAACAAGCACATCGTGCTTGGTACACCATGATTAATAGTTATTTCACTAGGTTGGGCTTCACAAAAAGTGAAGCAGATGCAAACCTTTACCATATTGTGGTTGAAGGTAAATTGTTGATTATTGTTTTATATGTGAACGATTTGATTCTTACAGATGATGAGAAGATGATCAAGTCTTGCAAAGAGGATCTTGCAAGAGAATTTGAATGAAGGACTTTGGGCTCATGCATTACTTTCTAGGTATGGAATTATGTTAAAGAGATGAGGAACTGTTTGTCTCTCAGGGAAAGTATGTCAATGAGATACTGAAAAAGTTCCACATGGAGAGTAGTAAACCCATGGAGACTCCTCTAGCTGGTAACTAGAGGAAGGAGGATGCTACTTTAGGTGAAGTAGTGGAGGCTACTATTTATATACATCTTGTGGGTTCACTTATGTATTTGGTGAACACATGACTAGACATGTGTTATGTAGTTAACCGACTTAGTCAAGATATGGTTAAGCCTACCAAACTATACTAGAAGGTAGCCAAACATGTGTTGAGATACCTCAAAGGCATCACTCAGTTTGGTCTTTGCTACAAATGGATAGAGGGAGTGAATCTTCAAGGCTTCATAGATGCATATTGGGCAGGGAGTCCATTTGACAGGAAGAGCACATCAGGGGAAATCTTTATTATTGTGTCAAAAATAGTTTCTTGGTACATCAGGAAGTAGATATTAGTTGCACCAGAAGCAGAGTACATGGCTAGTAGTCAAGAATCTTGTGAGGTTATCCAGATGAGGAAGATTCTTGTTGATTTGTTTGGTTAACAGATGGATCCAACAGTGATTTACTGTGACAATCATAGTTGTATCAAACTCTCTGAGAATCTAGTTTTTCATGATTGGTCCAAGCATATTGACATCCAGTATCACCATCTATGAGATTGTGTGCATAGGATAATTGTGTTGCTTGATTACATTCCTATAGAGGAATAGGATGCATATATTTTGACTAAGCCATTGTCAAGATGAAAATTCAAGTTTCACAGAGGCAGGATTAGGGTAGTAGATAATCCCTTTCTTGCCATCCACCATGGCTTATCATCTAGATAGATTAATAAGTGTGTCAAACAGAGCAACAAGAAAATCCTAATTTAGTTTTTCCTTGAATTAAATTGGGAATTAAATGGAAATTCTATTCTCATAGAAACTTGGAGGAGTTAATTAAGTTAAGTTGACTTCGTTGGCTCAGTAAATTCGAGTTGGAAGCCTATCTAGAGTCATGTAGAGTGACTCCTAAATTTTAGGGGTCTAGTTTGAGTTCTTTTAAATTGTAATTAATTCATTTAGTCTAACTAAGTTAACACCAGTTAAACTAGTTCCAATTGTTGGAGGAACTAGTACGAGGTCTAGCAGTGGGGAGAAACTTTAGTTTTCAACTAGTTACATGATCATTGAATCATAAATAACTCATGCATTTCAGTTCAAAGGAAGACCCAGTTGAGATTAGAGTTTAAGGACAATGTACTATCTGTTGTATAATTTTTCAAGTTTTACAAATGGTGCATGCAATCATAGGAGGCCTATGATCGATTGCGCAGTTGTGGTGAGGTATTTTCTCAATTAAATATGGGCTAATTCCATTAGGGATTTCGCAAGGAAGTAGGGGTATGACAGGAAACAAAATTGGCTAAGTGTTGGCTTAAGCTGGTTTGTGAAGTAGTGAGATAGACTGTACTTGTGCAGAGATTGTTCGCATTGAACAAGTATTGTATTTTCTTCTCAAATCTTATAGTTAATGCAATATAGATATTCGGGGTTTTGAATATTTTCTTTCCACAGAAAAATATTGTGTTATGTGTGATTGAAATTCTTCCTTTTCTTCTTAGTGTTTTCATCGATCAATTTTTGTTTCCACTGATGAGTAGAGTATATTCATGTCTTTTGTTTTAGCATATCACATAAGCAGTTTGAATCTACAAGTAAAAATCTACAAAATAGAAAAACAATCAAACTACAATAGGGAATAGGAAATGAATCCTTAATAAGCTTTAGAAGATAAGAGTGAAAATATTTGAAACTATGAGACAAAGCATCACAAACAAGGATGAAGTTTGTAACATTTATTCTCATTCAAATATTAGAAGACATTACAAAGAGGGAAACATTGAAACATGTAGAAATGATGGACTAAGAGATACCATCACATGAATCTTTATGTCACTGATCAAAATCTACTGATATTAGAAAATTGTAGATTAATAAAGCCTTCAACACACAAAAATTTGTTATATTTCATAAAAAAGCAATCTTTTTTCCTCATTTCTCATGTAATATATACAAAAAAAATACAATAAGATAAGATACGCAAAGTCTAGTAGAAATAACTACACAATATTTACAATATTTGAAAGTTTAATTAACAAAAAATAATCAAAATCCTATCATTTTAGTTATTTAGATCTTTATATGGCACATAAAATTGGTCAAAGTATATTATGGAACTGTTGTGTGTATTTATTGCTATGCTTCTCAAACAAGGATGAGTCACAGTTGCATTGTCGGATCTAGAACTATTCACTTCTTTGTAGGCTTGATATCTGGAACTACAACTTGTCTTCCCTCTTGGTATCAAAACTGGTGCATGAACCTGTAAACTATGCTAAAACTATGCAATTGCCCTTGTAACTACTTGCTCCTTTTAAGACTCTTTTTCCCTATGTTGAATCATAATCGCTGCACTCCCGTAGCCACAAAAACCCTTTAAAATATTACCATAATATATAAAAAACAACTTACTCTAAAAAATTATTAAAATGGGGTACGTCAAAATGTTGACATATAATTAGGGTTTGTTCAACAAAATTAGGGTTTTGTATATTTTTCTGCCCCATGAAGTAAACTGATCATTTTTCCATAGCTTCCGTAAGTTGAGCAAGGATTTCTAACTTATCTTGGCTTCTTATCATCCTTCTAGTATCTTTCTATATGATTTTTCTAGCTTTTAGGGTTTCTTTCCCTTTTCTGTCAGTATGCTCCGTTTTCCTCTATTTGGTGGACTTCTTTTTGCTCTTTGAAACTTGTACAATCTCTTCATATTCATCAATAATCAATATCTACTTCAACTTTGGGTTTATTTTTCCCTGAAAATCAACCTTAGTTTGATTGTAGGGTGAATATGAGGTTTTCTGCAGCAAACCCTAGGTTATGTTTCAACTTCTTCATTGCTTGTTTCCATTTCCCATTTGCCTTTTTTCAGTTTCTGCTATTCTTTGTTTTGCCTCCTCTTCTTCTAGCATTAGTTTATGATGTCTTCTTGTTCTCCTCTCATAAAACCTAACCGATGGTTCTTTTACAGGATTTTCAACATGTTATTCAATGGGATATGGCTACAATCTCACTATGTTTCATGAGCTAGGGTTTGAACATAACCTTTTGTTTGGCCTCTCCTTGGTCTTCTGGACATAGGTTGTCTTATGTTTCTCGGTCTTAATTTTTCCACTTGCTTGTTTAACTCATAAGTATATATTAATTTTATCAGGGCGTGATGACAAATTTCATGAGGTTGTGGCTCAGGTTTGGTTCTTGATTTGGTGGACATATTTAGAAAATTTTGGTGAAGAAAATAGGGAAAATTCATCTTACTTAAACTTGCTAAATGACATAAAAACCTCGTGTGATGCAAATAGGCTTTAGAATAACTACCTTCATAGGTGAAGAAGAGTTGCACATCCCTGAGAGCAATATACCATTCAGGATTCAACATATTCTGGAGGAATCCTATATTCCGGTCTTGGTTCTGACATTCCTCTGTCAAGAAAAAAAATAAGTCCACATTCTACAATCTCTGTTTATTAAACCATCTCTCACCCTCAATTGTAAAACCCATGGCCTATGCAATGGATTCTTCAATGACTGGAAACTATAGGGTCCTAATTCTTGCTTTGATTCCATCAAAATATTGTATGAAGTCATGACACATCCATTGAAGCACTGAAATATTGGTTCCCAACCTCCATTTCAGAAAAGATCCAATGTTTCTGGATAAAATTCAAAGTACATTCCATCGGGCTCATAACACTTCACATGACCTGATCTTCCCATCTTGAATTTTTCTTTTTGACATTGCAAATGCCTCTATAGCTTGGAATCACCTTGGTCGGATGCTGAAAACCACTCTAGAACCTTCCTATGCACTACAAACAAATTTCTAGGTTTTGTAGGAAATTACTGTTTTAGGGTAAATTTGGCATTTTAGGGTTTGATTTTAAACTTCTTTCTTGGAATTAAAAAATGCATCCAGCTATCAAATCATAGATGAAAAGGGACAAGGATTTGTGAAAAAACACTTAGGGACTTGAATAATGGGGTTGGTAGCTCGAAAACCTAACTTTTAAAAGAATAATATTCTGTATTTCCATGCTATGAAAATATTTTGTAACACCAGTTTTAGGCTTGCGATAGGCCAATGGTGTTGTGAAAAACATAGGATAAGATTAGGGTTAGGCGAAAAGACTTGATTAGACATGTTCCTAGGCTTATATAACAATTTACACAAAATAATGTATTGGTCCTTTACATAACCATGACTTTACATAAATATAGCCTTTGGACCTTTAGGGAAACATGCAAACCTGATGGTAACAGAAGCCTTGCGTTCGATGACAAATTCACAGAACTATGGCATAGTTAGAGGAATTTATCTCATGCTTGGCATTGGATTTCTGTTCTTGTTATGAATTGACATGCACCTACATTCTAGGCAATTTGGTTTTAGGGTTTGAAGGACTTAAGCTCAAGTAGTCATTGAGAAATGGTAAAGGGATAGGCCGGGGGCAAGCAAGGGTCACACCTCTGAGGATGTTGATGGCATATGTAACGTCACCTGATCCCTCAATTTACCATTTGAGGAATGGGGTATTTTTTTATTCCACGTTAATAGTTACATATTTATATATTTAAACACACACACATGCACACGCACACGCACGCGCACACACACACAAACACACACACCCACATGCACACACACACACACACACATATTCTCCATGCTTGCTGAAAATTGAAGGGCCTTCACTCTCTATATTTTCCAAATTCTTTCTAGGTGGGTCCCACTAGATGCGTGACCCCACTTGCTCTCTCTCGATAGGTCCCAAACTACACATTTGTTTACATGCTATATTTTATGCACCAGTCTTATCTAGACAACAGGCCCCTCTTAACTCCTCCTCATAGGCCCAAACCACTCCACCAATCACTACCGATGTAGGTTCACATTATTACAAAACTCCACCTCTTTCAATTTCTCTTTATTTTGTTGGGAGCACAAGATTGGGCTGACCTACCTATGGATCCTCCCTCCACCAATGAGAGATCTCCTGTGCTCACTTGTATGGCCACACAACCAACCCATGTCATCTCCTTTAGTCCCTTCTAGTGCACTACCAAAAGCACCCTTTACTTCCCGCCACTTGTGTGGATGTTGGCTCCATATGGCCTCTTTCCCATTGGTTACCACTTCATCTTGATTCCCTTACCCTAGGGCTCCTTTGCAACTCTTCTTTATTTTCTCGGGGTCATATCATTGGGTTGACTTGGCTGGAACAACCCTTCTCCACCAATCATATATGTGCATATTGTCGCATGGTATAACTTACATCATCCCGTTGGTTTCCTCCCAATGGTTTTCGATTAACTCCCACTTTATTCCAACGGGGTGAACTACTTCGGGCTGACTTGAAAAGTGGCCAGTCCCCGACCAATAATGCCATAACAATGGTGCGGGCCTAGCCATGTACCCATTTTTTGTCATACCCCTAGAATTTTCCTAGAATTTTCTATTGCACCTTCTTTTAATTCTTTCGGGGTAGGAATCTAGGCTTATGTGGGTTGTGGGCCAACCCTCTCGCCAATAGAAATACTATCAGGCACATGTTATAGTGCCACATCATCCTGCTTCTTTACACCCAAATTTTCTTTGTTCGCACCCTTAGAAATTTTTCAGGGTAAGACCTTCAGATTCTATCTCTGGGCCACATTATGTTGGTTGGCCTCACCCTTGCACCACCCTTGCACCCAATTGGGACACGTAGTGGTGTTGGGCATGGAATCCCCCCAAGGCATGTTTTGGGGCTTAAAGCCCAAGTTTTGACCAAATCCTTTTGTAAAAGCTCCGCGAATTGTGGGCATGGAGCACGAAATCATAATAGAGTCACAGGGTTGTCCACCCTAAATTTTTGTAAAGTAATGTCGGCTTAATAGACCTACCCATGGTCTGCAAACCATGTGATTGTATAAATAGAGTGAGGCTCTAAGTGTAGAAGATAGGATAGCATAACTAATAGAAGGGAAGCATGAGAAGTCTAAGTGATTGAGTCGAAGTGTAAAGTGTGTCTTTGGGTCGTAGAGTAGGAGAAGGATCTGCAGCTGAGTGCACAGAGGCCTAGTAGTCTGCAGCTGAGTGCGCAGACCCCTGTAGCTGAGTGCATCGGGTAGGTCGAGTTTGTAACCATTGGAAGAATAAATAAAGAGAAGTTTACCATATTTCTGTGTATATTTTCCTGTTTTAATGTATGATTAGGTATAATTTGCAAGTATACTATTTATTTGCTGCACGAACTCATATGAATATTTTGTGTAAATAAATACAATGCAAGACATCCAAGTACACGAAGGTAACTAATTGATATAGGAAGATAAGTAAGATCTCGAGTAATAGTGCAGAGTGCCACTCTAATAGCACGGAAGCTCCACAAGCCCTCGTTAGGGTTGCACGAAGGCATTGTATCAGGGTGTGAGGAACAGGGAAGTGCATGAAATGACCTACACGTAGGGATGAACAGTTGGACCAGTCGAACCTCTCAGACATCTCAAGGGTGTAGAAACCTTGTTTTAACACCCTCCCATACTACTTCAGGTGAGACCTCAATCCGTGCTCCACAGACTGTTGCTGAAAGGGCTAGTAGTACAGGGATATGTTTGGCTAATTAACTCTGAACCTGGGTCAGGCCCCAACAAGCCAACAAATGGTTCTGTTGCTAAGACTGGGATCTACATAGAGATGTTCGATGTTGTATCACTAGAATCTGACAAAGAAAGGAATTGAAGATTGGTTGGACAGGAAGATTCACGAGTTCACGGCGCAAGAAAACGGGAATTCCCAACTATCAAAGGAAGAGTGGTTAGACTGATACTTATATATAGAGATCCAAAAAAATTTCTTTGCATCCTTCCCCACTAAGTTATACGAGTGGATCGCGAAGCTAGCAGATAGCCAAGGAAGGTGTAAACTCGACAAAACTATTGTGTGTACACCAGCATTGGTGCACAAACAAGAAGTATCAGAAGATAAGATCATGCACGCTTTCAATCATTGGCTCGATCGAATCATAGCAGGATTCATCATCGAATTCATGGTAGATACTTCAGTTAGTTATAGCGAGGCAAAATGACACTTCCTCAAAGGACCGTGAGGTAAGTACGTTAAATCTTTGAACACTTGGATTAAAATGCTACTGTGTGAAAAACAGGTTATCCAAATAAATTGATGTTTGGGGCTACACAAAGTGGGAGAATCTACAGAAATGAAAGTAGCACAGAACTAGAAAATAGCCCCTTGATTTCACCTTCATGAGGAGGCGAAGAAGAGCTCACGAAGGTCTTGCCAAGAAGTTTGATCAATCTGATAAGGCGGAGAATTCTACGCATACCACCCCCACCCACACCACTGCCGGTTTCACCATCTTCACCCTGATCTTTGCCCATACCACCTCCACCACCACCACGAAGCAGTATGGAAAGCGTGATAAAGCTACCAGTGTTCAAGGGAGTAGGAAATGAAGATCCAGACCAGTTTGGTTCGTGATAAAAGATATATGGGAAGCACAGGGAGTCACGGATGACAATATAAAGAAGGCAACATTGGTCAGTGCTCTGCAGGATCATGCACTAACTTGGTACATCAAGCATTCCAATGACAATCCAAATACGAGGATCACGGATATCTAAGCTGTGTTAAATAAAGAATTTAGCAGGCCAAATTCAGAGGCACAGTTGATCATTGGGTTCAAGGAAATCACAATGCTACCAGGCGAGACCCCTTGGGAGTTGGATCAAAGACTGAAGTGCATAATTCACGAAGCTAACATGACGTTAATAGATGGGCAACATCGTGAATGGTTTGTAGAATTGTTAGCGCTGCATCTACAGAACACATTGTCACAACAGAGGCTAACCACTCAAGTCGAGGCCTTGGAGGTCACGATGAGATTACACGAGACTCCGATACAGGATCCCAACCTGGGAGTTCAAAAGATTCACGCGCAGTTGAAAAACTTGTGCCTTGAGATGCAGAGTTTGAAATAAGACAAGACAACCTACCTAAAGACGCGCGATGAGGTATGGTTCTTAAAATGCAAGGGCCAGGGGCACGACAAGGACCATTGCCTAATGTTTGTGAATTACCTTGCAGGAGGAGGGCTAATGCCATTAAGACTGAAGGCACAAGCAGGACCAAGTGCAGCGCCTGCACTATGGTGCCTGATTTGTCAGATAGGAGGAAAGCATGCTACAGATAACTGCCATCTATTACAGAAGTATATGCAAAATTCACAACTCACAACAGTTGTTGTGTAATTTTTGTAGGTCAGTGCTACATGATGAGTGCACCTATGGAAGTTATGAGCTGATGATGGATCGAACTCCTACCTACAAAGTTCAGGCTAAAACATGGCCCCTCGATCAAAACACAGGAATGGTGTGCACTGGATTTCAGGGGCGCAGATGAGGATGAGGTGGAGGGGTACCAGGAAGAGGTCGCAAACAGCTGATATGTTACAATTGCGGAGGGCCAGGGCATTATGCCTATGATTGTACGAATCCAAAGTGACCATCATGCTTGTATTGTACATTGTTTGATCATGAGACGGAGGATTGTCCCACACTGATAGCAAGTTTACGCGATAAAAGAGCAGTACAACCTCCCCCGACTTAGGACTTGCAAATGATGAGGTCTGAGCCACGTGAGGAAGACCCTAATGTGAATATCATGCTCTAGAGTGGAATTACGATAAGGGATGACAAAGGCAAGCAAACTGAAGAAAGTACCTGGGTTTGCAAGGCTCCCACGAAGGAACCATAATTTGATTTTGAGCGTGCTAAGGAGACCTTCATGGAAGCTAAGATGGGCTTCGCTGATGCCTCCACTTTAGGAAGTAAAGATAGATTGGAGCCGGAAATGAACCCATCGATGCTCACTACGTTCTTGGATACATGCATGCAGCTGATGCGCGACAGAAAGGTTGTAAAGGGGCTATAAGAACTCATAACTAGATGCGTTGGGACCACGCCAGGAGAACCGTGCATAGTTCAGAAGCTCGGGAAGCACACGACGTGAACGGGAAGGGAGATGAGATTGACTGTGCATATTGGGGAATATGAGATGGACCAAGTGATTCTGGATCTAGGATTAGATGTGAACGTCCTGCCAAATCAGATATGGGATTGCATGGGTAGGCCTATGCTACAATGATCTCCTATCCAAATACGAATGGTGAACCATCAAAAAATCCTACTTATGGGGAGATTGCAGGGAATCACAATAGATATCGAAGGAGCAAGTGCGCTTGTAGATTTCAAAGTGATAAATATTGTTGATGACAAAAATCCCTACCCTACACTATTGGGAATCGATTGGCCCACTAACATGAATGGAGTGATAAATTTGAAGAAGCGCAAGATGATTTTTGAGAAAAAGTCTCTGCGCGTAGTGGTACCTTTAGACCCTGCAGAAGAATCGTGCTACATGGAGCCAATGCGTGACTATGACAACGGCAATGATCTGGACTACATCTATGAGATAACCGCGCAGGAGCAAGACTGGGTAAATCCAACCGCGGATGGCCGAATCTCATGGGAGTGCGAAAGCTCCTGCACATCAAATTCTGACGAGGAGATAGAATGATGGCAGAGCTAGTTACACGAGGTAACCACGCTCAACTGTAACATGATGACGAGATCATTGTGTTGTGTAGCAACAGAGGTAAGGGATCTACCTACATATGATGGGTTAAGCGAGGTGGATGACTTCCTGAATAGATTTGAAAGAGAAGTGCCAGAACAGCAACGCTTTGACGCTCTGAAATGGGTACTGCGAGCTACGCCCACATGGTGGTGGGGTACACACCAAATAAGTTTTGAGGATTGGCATGACTGCAGAAGAATGATGCGCACACAGTTTGGGAAGCCTCATATGCAATTAACAGATAAGGTTGTTAGAGGAAACGGTTTATGCACCCACCTATATAGATGGATATAGGCATATGGTGCAAAACCGACATGAATGCACACAATCCTCGTGGTAAGAGACATGATTAGTAAGTAGGTGCGGGCAAGGCAATGGCGTGAATGACCCCCCCGGTTGGGACCATGGAGTATGGAAAGACCAAGTGCGTAGAAGGATATCCACACAGAAGCCTTTAATAAAGTACGCAAAGCACTGAAAAAGGTCCCCAATGTGAAGCAGACTGACTGGGACCTACGTGTAGCAACGATTCTATGGGCTTATAAGACCATGTGAAAGAATCTGACCTTGTAGGCACCACCAAGGCTGGAGTATAAAGAAAACATTGTAAGCCCTATAATACATGAAAAGCTTAGACTACACATGATAGCACTGGTAGATACGACGGTTCGCGGAACCTTGGAAGAAGAAATCCAATAGGGAAAATTTAGGCTCCAAGAACTTGAGAAATAAAGGGTGCGATTAAGGAAGAAAAGCACTTTGGTAGACACGGAAGTCGAGAAGCTGGAGGATGAGATAAAGGAAGATTTTATCAATAAAAATACCAGGGTGATAAGACAGGATGCGCACGATCACACTGACAAGTTTGAGAACTATCATCGTGAATTGATCAATCTGATGCCTTGGCTTGGACCACAAATTACTAAGCGATTCAACCAGGGTAGTGCGTTGTAGATGATAAAGTGCGTGACATCACCCGTAACAAAAAAGGGTGGGTATTTTCCAGGAAAAGTGATGGATGGTAGGATGAAACTCTATACAGGTGGTGAGACCACCTGACTAGCCGAGGGAAGTACAGTCTTAGTGCTCTAGGTAGTTGAAAGGAAGCACAGGACTATAAACTATTGTGCCTAGAAGTTGCCCGATGTTGGAGCTGCGCACAGAAGCAAGGAGTCACAAGGTCCGCGACCGCGCACGGGAGGCTGTGCTACCGTGTGGGTTGGTCAAAAAGTGACCGTTGAAGTCACTATTCATGATGAGATGCTCGACTTCCTATCGTCCCTTTCCGGGTGAGCCAGTGGAGCAACTACTACAGTGAGCGGCTTGGTGTTCTCAATGGCAGGCATTTGAGATGCGATTTATGGGAAAGATTTGGGAAAATCTACTACCAAGGGAGCATTAATCAACCGGATTTGGGGAGAATGGTTGAATTCATATTCAAAAAGCACTATAAATTACAAAGGGCTACCCAGTAAACAACATTAGGTCATTTTTGTATTGAGCTATTGAGAAGAGCCCTGTTTCTTTTTTACCGAGTGTTGATTGAGCCCCTAAGTTCACGAGTGATAGATTTCTGGAATAACATGATGGCAGTAACTGAGGAAGTTATGGAAATAATAGAAATGACCGCTGAAGAGGACACATAGGACCTGACAGTGGGGGATGCTCCGAAAGGCACTAGGATTGTAGCAGAAATCTTGAAGTCACCGCGCACGCCAAGACCAAAGAAGGACAAACAAGCGATGGTTCCCGTACATGTGTCCCCACGGAACCCACTGAGCACCAAGTTGTCGATGGAGGAGAAGGGGAAGTCATTACCATAGAAACTGATGAGGAAGAAGAAGACCTGGAGGAACTTATCATTGAATAAGATGAGGACGAAGGCATGGAGGAGGAAACTGAGCTTGCACACCCTCCGACAAAACTGCCTGCCTATGTCCCCCCATGGAAAGGGAAGGCTAAAGTGCCCAAGGACCTTGATGAGACCAAGAGCTCGCTCCAGACCCAACTCCTCCCAGAAAACATCATTTTTGAGGGAATGCACCTGGGATGGGTGTCGAGATTAAAATTTGATGATTCGGACCTCGCTTACCATGAGAAGTTCCCTCACCTTGAGACCTTGCCCTTCATGAAGCCGAAACATAACACCGTGGTGGGGGTTATAGAATTAGAGCCGCGAAAGTGGTTGCGCATAGTGGAAAATGGCGGGCTACTTAACTTGCTCTGGGTGCCGCATTTCCACCGCGCCCCAATAACTATTTTTGTCATCAGGCAGCTACTTTTCCTGGTGCATGATGGGTGTTTGTGGCTAGAGGAGCCCATCCCCATCACGATAGAATTGATTCACTGCATCACCCAGCTTCCATGCAAAGGAGAGGACCCTGCTAACATCTCAGAGGGGAAGAGAAGTGACTTAGCCATCGCGGAGGCCTTGAAGAAGAAATACAAGCTAGAAAAGAAGAAAAGGGGCTACGCCATATCCAGCATCAACGATAAAGCAGTGAAACTATCAACCCAAATACTAGTCGGTAAGGTTATGCGCAAGTGTTGCATGAACGAGGTACTCGTGCCAATGGTAGCACTTGCTGAAAAGTGCATGGAGGGGGTCCAATTTAACTGGTCTGAGCTCCTTTGCAAAGAATTTTTGGAGAATCGTTGCGAAGCTCAGGAACAGGGCAAAACGTGCCACTATGTATGGCTTCTGTTGTCCATAGTGCTCGTAGCAGGGGAATTGCTGTAAGATAGTCAATTCCCCACAATTGGCAGGGATCTGCTGGACGCCGCAAAGTACACTTCGCTCTAGGCCACAAAGGATGCAAATAGGATCAGTGACAGTAAGACATTCTGGATGTTCATGGAGATGAACCTTAGAATGGGGATCAACTGCAAGCCATAGTTGTCACCCACTGTCTACAAAAACTTGCAAAGTTTTGCGGAATTTAAAGTGGACATCCACAACATATACATTAGAGCGCACAAGGACCCAGCCAAGCAATGGAGAGAGATATCCTTTGTAGCCACGAATGATTTAATCTTTAACGTACTGGAGAAATGGTTTTGGGAGTGGCGCGCTCTAGACATTGTGGAGATAGAGAAGTCGACGGCACAGAGGAAGAAAGAGGAGGCCAAACTGTGAATGGCACAATTGGCAGAAAAGAGAAGGAAGGAGGCAGCTACAGCAGAAGCGCGAGAAGTGCAGGATGCTGCACAGATAGCAACTAAATAGTAAAAGTCCACAACAGCAGCAGCAGTGCAGGAGGTAGCCGAGAAGACGTGCAAGGGCCAAACGTCACCTTCGCATGGGCAGGAAGTAGAGGAAGAAGAGGGAGGCGTAGACCCACAAACCGCATCAACACAATTGAATCACCAACACCCGATTGAGTAGACATGGTTGTGCAAGAAGTTCAAGGCATCTAGTCGCCTATTGACTTGATCATCCTAACCGAGGGTGATCTGCATGACATCTGCGAGACAGTGTGCGATGTCGTCTCCGAGGCCCTCCAAAATTTTATGGAGGAGAACCACATTGCATTGGGGGCCATCAGAGCACAGCTACAGGAGTTGTAGGTGTGCACTCCTCATGTTAGTACCCTTTCGACCAGCCTCGTAGTTGGAACAACGGTAGCAGAACAGATGTTGCGCATTCAGGTGTTGAATACCATAGTGCTTCCAGAAGGGGCACTAGTGACAACAAATGAGGCCAATAGGCCTACGGTTAGCACATTGAATGGTCTCGACATCAACATGGTTGTACTCCCATGAGAGACCTTATATGTTCTACAGGATGGGATAACTACAGAATTGTAGGCTAGGGAGAGCCACGCACTGTAAGTCCTCAACAAGCAGAAAATCAACATGGAATAGTTGAGCTTGTAGCACAATGAAGTGGTGTTGTAAAATCAACAACAGGTATAGGTACTAGATGAAGCTTGTCAAAGCATCCCTAAGCTGGCCATCCCAATAGACACACCAGCGGAGGCACACATACACAGGCTAGTAACAGGGGTGTTACACAGTAATTTGTCACTGTCTCCTTGTCAGTCTCCCTACTGTGTCATGAAATCACATCCATCATACTCATGCTCTCTGAAATGGCCAAAAAACCCTCTTTTCCTAAGTTTATTGGATCATCACGACTGTTATTGAAATAACCGCACTGACTGGTGGATGATAGTGCAACTGATGTGCTGCCAGCGCGGAAGCACACGGGTTTCCCGCGCTGATCGAATTTCATAGCCAGCGCACCCTCTGCTTGTACTAAGTCGCGCTGACCAGACTTCTTCTGTTATTGGGATGCGATGCTAGCACGCCAGTCCAGTTATGCACCCGCGCTGATCCTGTTTGGGTGAGTTTGTTCTAACAACCAACCTTCCTGATGACTCCAGACCTGGTTGTTGGCTTTGTAAAGTTCGCCCTCCCTTCTATGGCATGTCTGTTCGTCTTATGAGCCACCTTTCTTGGAGATAAGCTCATCCTTTCACTATTCATGGAGACTCCTTCTCCTATATAAGCCTCCACCATTGCCATGAGCAGCTAGTTTGGAACATATAGACTTGGACATAGAGGAATTCATAGTGCTTTAGTGCTGCTCTTAATAGGCATTTGGTGTGTCAAGTGTGGATTGCTAGAGAGCTTAAGGAAGGTTATGAGTTTGTTGCCTTGTGTGAGAGAGAGTTGTTTGTCTTGGGAGATATACCTTCAAGGGTGAATTCTTATGAGACTTGCTGGCTGGACCCTCTTGAGAAGGACTCAGCGTCAGAACATTGGTTGTATCTTTCTCAGTTTTTGATTAATAAAAGATAGATGACTACTATTATGGTTCCATTCTCATTTGTCTTATGATGGTTAATGTGAATTACATCCTTTCTGACTGATGTATAGTTGCTTTTACTAGATTTTACACTTTTGTTTGTCTTCTCTTTGCTTGTGCAGGTGTCCGCCCACGAGGATAGTGGAGGATCGTGACTGGCCGGAGTGAAGGAGCGAGAGTGGCATCTCTTCATCAAACATAGCACTGGAATCCAAGTAGGTGTCCATTACCCACTTGTTAATTGCAACTAGGAACTTGCAAAGTAGCATTGATTCATTGTTGCTAGACCCGTTCTGGGCTAGTAGGGATTGTCTTTATCCTTAGAGGGGATTTACCTCTCCAACAATTTGGCGACTCCGCTAGGGAGCGTTGCTTGTGTCTTTGTTGTTCATCCTTGTTTTTGAGTTTGATTATTACTCTCTTGTCAAAGATCGGGGATTAGTTCTCTGTTTTTTAATTTCCTGGCTTATTCTGGGGAATGCTTTAATTGTTTTAAAAACCTTTACCTTGG
>APFE030355349.1:75703-91326 GCA_000404065.3 Pinus taeda
AAGTACAAGTCTAACCATGTGAATAGATGTTCTGAAGTCGAACATGGAAATACATCATCTGATTATCAGCCAATGATGTAAGCCATTAATAGACGCGAGAGGAATCACCGATAATGATAATGACCCTCAAGGTACTATAGTACATTTCACATGGTGTGAATAAATGATTTGATGTCGAACACCATACAAAGTCTTTCGTTCGAAGGCCAGTGATGTCAACATATCACTGAAAGTGAGAAACCTGCCATTGATGTATGCAAGCCTCAAGGTACTGAAGGGGTGTTTCTAAGTGGATGACGTGTTAATGTTGACAAGAAGCGACTCGGCGTAGAAGGGCCTTGATGTATCCCACATCAACAACATGAAACGAGGTAAATGATTTTGGAGATGAAAAATTGACTGACGACATAAGGTTCAAGAATGGAGGTCATGAAATGAAGGTTTACGGTATTTCAAAGGATGAATTTTGAACTGAATCACTTCTCTTGAACATGTTGGCGACAATAAGATGAATTGGTAGCATTGACCCAAACAAAGTAATGGATGGTATGATAGACCAACGGTGTGATAACCATCAATCTGAATGACCCAACCCACATAGTGACGGTGATGAGGTGAAAGTGTCATGTTTAAGAGTGACTTGCTACCATAAAGTGTTTCCCCATTTTTCCAATTTTCCCCAGTCATTGCTGACCAGTACCTCTTTATTTTTGTAAAGCTTGAGGAGGATAACATATGCTTCTTGTATAATTTCACCCTTCAGGCAAATCCATCGCTATTTGATGCTTTAATGAGTCTAGCGAAGGTGAAACTCGGCCTTGTCTAGATGGACAAGTTTGTCGCTATTTGATGTTTTTAACGAGTTTAATGACAAAGATAACTCGGTCCTTTTCATGTTTAGAGAGTTTGAGAAGGGACAAAAAGAAAACTTCACAAATTCTTTTTCATAAAATAATCTCTCAAGTCCGAAAAAGCGTAAAATAATACAAGAGAGATATCGTTTCCAATCCTTTAGCGAGTTGGAATGGACAAGCGATCGACAATCTTTTCATATTTAGAGAGTCTGAAAAGAACTTAAAAGAGGACTCCAAGGGGGTTCCTTTTTCATTTTTAACAAAGCTCGAAAAAGAGATAAAAGTTTGCTTTGTGGTCAAATATGTTCAATTTACATTTGAGCACATAAAATTCTACATTTCAGTTGTTAAACCTACTCAAAACACAATCAAAATAGATTAAAAATACCCGTTCCATGGATAAAAATGAATAAAACTAACATTTACTTGATTAATGTGCAAGAAATAAACATAAAAACAAGTTTTACCATTCAATTTTACCATTTCACTTTTACCCTTTGATTTTGGTGTTTTGAATCAGTTTTACCTCGAAGTTCACTGTCTAATTGTAGAGGATTCAATGGACCATTCCTCATGCCTTCCAGACCAGGTAGGAGCTATTTATGTTCTCTTTCATTTCATTCCACTTATTTTCAGTTTTAAGCAAAAAATTTGAGTTTTTGAGGCCCCTAGGGTTTCAATTTTGAACTCTGGAATCATCGCACTCTTTCAATATCAAAAGGTGCACTGCATTGCACACACCTAGAAGGATGTATGCGTTGCAGTGCATTGTCTCTAAGGGAGGGGTGTGCTAGGTGCAAAAGCCAAGTTTACACATCTATTTTCTCCCAAATTTTCCACTGTTTTTTGCAAAAAATGGATCCTAATTTGTCTAATGGTTGCATTGCAGAAATTCATTGGATCAAAATGGTGATTATATGGAGAGAACAAGAGCACGAAGAACAATATATGGTTTCCCTAAATAATCAGGGTACATTTGAGGCCCTAAGGAATTGCGGGTTACTCAAGTATTTCCGATTATCTAGTATGCGGCAGCAGATTGAGATTTTACAATTCCTTGTTCGTTCTTGGGATCCTACTGATCAGGCCTTTCACATTAGAGACAAAATGTTCCCATTTACGATCGATGACATTTACTTTCTGGCTAGACTATCGAGGCGGGGTGCCCCCATCTCACTATCAAGATTTGCCAAAGGAGGTGAATCAGTGAGAGATTATATACGACAGTTCTTCTGGGAAGGAGCTCAACCTAGCAGAGACGGAAAGATTAACATCAGGGATTTAGTGATTTACCATTGAGGATAATCCTCTTCACCCTTGCCAAACTGGCTGGCAGTGTGACACTACATTTGGAAAACAGATCTGTTGGCTTGTTGGGGCCTGACTCAGGTTGAGAGTGATTTAGCCAAGCAAATCTTGAAACTACCGGCCCTTTTGGCAACAATCCGTGGTGTGCAGACTGAGGTCACACCCGAGGTAGTATGGGAGGGTACTGGAACCAGGTTTCCACACCCTAGGGATGTCTTCATGAAGTCTGGGAAGTTTGCAAATTGATCCTACGCACTCGCACTCCTCTACGCAGTTGTTTGACCTTTGCGTAGTTCTGTAAAGAGTGTGAAGAGGTGCGGTCTATATTCTTTATCTTTACTGCATTATTATTATAGATCTTAACTTAATTTTGTGGGTCCAATATCCTTATCAATCATTCAACATTCATAACAAGTGCGTGAAATCATAAACTGTAAGGAGATGCATAAACATATAATAGAAACATAAACATACAAATCTAGGAATAGATGCACAATATCTCAGAATCAATTTAGCTTTTATTAATATTCTGTTCCATACAATCCCAACTCCGCCCTGTGCACTCAGCTACAGAGGTCCGTGCACACAGCTGTGGACTCTACCAGGCCTTTACCCACACAGCTGCAGAGCCTCTTCCTACTCCTATAACCCAAGACTCAGACTTACAGACTCAAAGTGAATATCACATTCAAAAAAACCATATCCCTTAAGATCAATACTAAAATACTCTCTTCTACACTTAGAGCCTTGCTCTATTTATACATTCCCATGGTCCGCAGACCATGGGTAGGCCAACACATTCTATATTAGATTACAATATTTTAGGGCAGACAACCCTAGACTCTCGCGCTTTGCGCCCGCATTTCGCAGGGTCTTACATTACGTTTGACCAAAATTCAGGCTACAAGCCCCAAAAGTCTGTTATGGGGGGATCTGCTGCCCAAAAGGCCCCCAACACAATCATCGTGACTCATCCAGAGTCACTCTGCGGGTGTGGTGATCTTTGCTCAGAGTCCATCCAGCAACTTCTATGCTTAGCTGACGTATGCCACACATTCCTCCGCTGTCCGTTGTCCGTTGTACCCATTGTGCACATATATCTGATGCTTCATTGTTAGGTGTAGTTCCTTGCTTGAGTGCATATACACCTTGCATCTGTGCGAGCTTTCCCTTGATCTTGGCGGTGACTGTGAATGCTTCCTCGAGCCAAGGCTCGATGCGTTCTTTAAGCACTGCTTCTTTTTTATGCGCGGCATCCACATGTGCCTTTAGATCTTGGGCCTCCCTCATCTTGGCCAACCGCTAAGTAAGGGTGACCATTTGCGCAATCCCTCGGACATTATCATAGGCCTACTACAACTCCCACGCTTCTGTCTCTAACCGTTGTAGTGTTGGGTCTTCCTGCAATGAAGTGAGGGTTACGAGTGACTGTTCTAACAAACCTATGCAATACTGTATGGCGCGCTCTATTGCTTCCAACCCTGATTGATTGGTGTGGTGTCACTGCTCTCTGACTTCCGGCGATGTAGAGGGTTGCGCCTTCAGCCTCAACTCCGCGATCTACAAGTTGAGGTCCAGCTGGATCCTTGTTGCTTCCTCCTTCACCTCACGAAATCCACTGGCCAATTTATGGACCCGTATACCTTCTGGTAAGTCTGCTGCAATCTCTAGCTTAGAGATGCGGCAACATGCTTCCTCGATGATTTTCTCCAACTGTTGAGTCTATGCTACTGCTTCATCACGTTGGAGGCTTAGCTGCTCAATGTTGATTTGTTGTTCACTCAGCATCTATATTGGGCGTCCTTCCTTAGCGCAAAACTCTGTCATCACTCCATCTTGCAGGTGCTATAATATTTATCGTGGAAGGGCAGCCAAATTTAGTCCAAGTCCCTTGAGCCGGCCTACCACGGCTCTGTCCTGTGTGTTGTCTGATGTCAGTGCTCCTTCCAGCAGTGCGACGGTATTAGCCATTTTGGCCTGCAACAACTGCTTAGTTGCTGATGTTCTCGTAGCCACGTAGGTGGCTACCATTCCCTGTTGTGGGGGTTGCACCTAAAATTCTTGGAGTTGCGTCCTGAGTGACCCCAACACATTTTGCTTCTCTGTCATTACCTCCTAGAGTGCTTCCTTGGTGACTTCACGAACTATGTCGCCGATGTCATATAGGTCACCCTTGGTCAGTGTAATAGGCTCCCCATCCAACTTGGAATTTTGTCGCACGCTGACGTTTCAATTGTGTAGAGGTGGTGCTTGGGTCCGCGCCTTCCATCGTATCATCTATCCCATGTCCTGTTGTGAAGTTCGGGCCTCTTTCTTCCTGTGACGTAGTGGCCCCTACTGCTACTGTCTTTTCCACAACAGCCTTCACTGCCTCCTGGGACGCCCATACTTCTTCAGCTAGCTATTCATTCCGCTTCTGTTGTGCTAGCAGCTTGGCAGTAGCCTTCTATCTTTGAATATCCATCTCATCACACACCACCAGATCTGGTGCATGTGCATTCCGGTGGCCATGTGTCAAGCACCACAAAAACAATGTCATCTAATGAAATGAAAGGGAGTGTGGTCCACTTCTGCTCTAGATCCTTCCGCGCCTTGATATACACATTGTGCATATCTGCTTTAAAGTCTACAAAGCTCTTCAAACTTCGTACATCGAGGCGGATAGGCGCGGCCAGTTGTTGATCCACAGTTGTATGCTTGCCTCCATCGATACCCAAAAGATCTTGGTTTCTCGGACTCGTGTGGCATCCTTCGTCACCCATAATGACGTGTATTTTGATGCCTCTGGCCAGTCCTAGTAAAGGGGTGGAAACTGACTACCCTCAGGCAATTCACCTATAACCAACAGGATGGATAAGAGCAATCACGCATAATGGAAGGTCTTACCCTGCTCTTGGGCCTCCCTGCAGTTCATTAGGAACTCCTTGTAGAGGAACTACACCCAATTGAATCGTACTCCTTCTGCGCATTGCTTGTCTAGCGCGATGATCATTGCTGGTACCTCATTGCCACGAAATTTTCTCATCACCTTTCCTGCCAACAACTTGGTAGCGTCGCAGACACTTTGTTCTGAATACTAGTAATAATGTAGCCCATCTACTTTTTCTCCAACTTATATTTGTTTTTCATGGCCTCCACAATCGCCAAGTCTCCACTTGTGTCAGCTATTTCCATGGGGTCCCTCCCGTACATGGAAGCCGAGAAATCCTATGAATGAGCTCCGCCGTGATGGGAATGGGCTCCTCCAGCCACAAGTACCCATTACCTGATGACAAATATCATGATTGGGGCCCAATGAAAGTGTGGAATTGATAGGAGGTGGAGTATCCCAGACTCCTCCACTTCGCATAGCCATGTCTGTGGTTGTAGTGTTGTAACTACCCTCTCTGTGCTTTGTTCCATCAGTTGGCTAGTTTCCAAATGAGGGAACTTCTTGCTATCCTCAAGGTCCCAGTCTTCAAACTTCAGAGTGGGTATGCAGCCCATAGCCGAACCTTCAAATAGAACTCCCTCAGGGAGGAACGGGGTGTTGAGTGTGCTTTTAACGACATCCAAATCCTTAGGTACCTTTACCCTCCCTTTCCATGGAGAGACATACTTGGGAAACTTTGTTGTGGTGTGTACTAGCTGGATGTATTCTTCCCTCTCTTCCTCTAATTCCATCTCTTCTACAAAGGTCTGAGGATCCTCCCCCTCATCATCGCTCTCAATATTAACTGGTTTCCCCTTTTCTTCCATCAACAATTTGCCAAACCACAGATTTTGCGGAGACATACAGATGGGTCTTGCTGCCTATGGGTCCTTTTTGGGCCTCGGCGTCCGGGGTGATTTATGGATTTTTGGTGCATCCCCTACTGGTGGCATAAAACTTTGCACGGCTCCCTTGGTTGTTGACATTATTCTGATCAGGGAATCCTATGTATCCTTTGGCAAAGCTTCAAACCACAGACTTGCTCTTACAACCTCCAAATTCATCTGGTTCATGCCTGCTTGATAACACAACAACTTAATTCGCAAAATGCCAAGGGTTGTTCAATGGAGGTCCACCTATGATTTATAGGCCCTTTTGAATTCAAATTCAATCGTTCCCCCTGGATCCGACTCATTAATGCGAGACTGGAGGTAGATAGTCCCAAATCTAGTTCTGACTTTGTGTCTTGATTGCCCTTTGTTTGCTCCTCGTTGTCTTAAATTGGCCATCTTGTCATGAATAGTGACACCAATGGTCACTTTCCAGTTTTTTCGTGTGGTAGCGCAGTCCCTTGTGCGTAAACGTGACCTGTGCATCATACTGATCCTACGCGCAACTTTTGTGTCGCGCATCTCCCATGCAGACTTTTTTATAGTCCTGCGCCCTCTTTCAACTACTTGGAGCGCTGAGACTATGCTTCCTACAGATAGTCAGGTGGTGGCACTTCCTGTGCGAGGCTTCAAGTCACCTTTCAATCTGGTCTATGGGCCTTCCTTATTTACCCTTGCACCCATCAACTCCTTGCGTTCTTCCTTATGTGGTGCACTTCCTTGGTGACTTTGTCTGATAAGGTGTGGTCACAGCCATGGTAGTATAGCCAAAAACTCTTAGTGCCAATCTTCTAGTGTGGTGGCAGGGTTGCCCATACGTGGCCTCGTCCTTTTTTCAACCAATAATTCTTGCGAGATTTTGGTTTCTAGCTTTCTGATATCCTCATTCATTAATATGATTTCCTCCTTTAGTTGTACCCGATCTTCTTCGAGTTGTGAAGCTCAAGTTTCCCTCACTGAATGGATTCTTGAATCTGCATATGTTCGTCCTCACGCGGCTGCATAATCTCTTCACTCGGGTCCTTGTGTGGTGTCGCAATTATATGAGTGATTGTGTGAGGATTCTTTCCCAAAGCTATGGCCTTGACTCTACTCGTCGTCTTTGGAACCATTTCCACGCTCAAGTTCCTGCACATGGCCCCATAGGCCCATTGGACCGCAGGTACATGCAGGTCCCTTTCAGTTCATCCTATCTGGTAGACTCTATTCATGATTCCGCCTAGTTTTGTGGAGGCTTTGACGTCGAATTCTTGTTGCTTTTCCTGCTACTGTGTCGGGTTCTGATTTCCGATCCTTAGTCTAGGACGTGCATGCATAGCACATGTCTGCACCCATCAACCTAGGTGGGCGTGCAAATTGCTTTATCCTGGCTGGCCAGCTCGCATTTGACACTCAAGACTTCCAAACCATAAGCGCATCCATCTTCTACGTTCGCGCTAGTTCCCCATAGTCTTATAATGTGTATTCCACCATCGTGCGGGTGTCGCGCGCAACGCCCATTCCAGCGCATCGTACTGGTATTGTTCCGGTACTACACTTTCAAATCTGTCCAAGAATTCATCCACTCCTGTTACCCCATATTATGTTGGTAGTTCCCTTGCTTCGGGTGTCACACACCATAGTGATCTAATCATCATGTTGCAATTCAACATTGTTACTTCATGCAACCGGTTCTGCCAGCATTCTATCTCTTCATCTGAGTCCGAAATATAGGAACTGTTGCGCTCCCATCAGATTCTCCCATCTGTTGGGTTCACCTGATCTTGGTCTTGCGTCATTATTTGGTGAATGCAATCTAGCTCATTGTCGCTATCATCGTCACGCATGGGTTCAGTGTAGCGTGCTCCTTCGGCTGGGTCTAGCGGAACTACTACGCATAGGGACTTTTTCTCGAATATCATCTTCTGCTTCTTTATATTGATGACTCCATTCATATCAGTGGCCCAGTCTATTCCTAGCAACGCGGCGTAAGGGTTGTTGTCATCCACAATCTCTATCACCTCAAAGTCCATCTGCATGCTCATGCCGTCGATATCAATTTTTATCCCGTGCAATCTCCCATGGGCAAGATCTTTTGTTAGCTTTCCATCCATAATTGAATAGGGGACCACTGCAATGTGGGCCTACCCATGTGTTCCCAGGTCTGATTTGGTAACACATTCGCGTCCGAACCTAGGTCATATCTGCCAATCTGCACTATTAATCTCATCTCCCTCTCGATATGCAATGTGTGCTTTCCTAGTTTCCAGACTACGCGCAGTTCCCCTGACCCTGCGCACCTAGTTATCAATTCTTGTAGTCCTTTAACCACCTTATTATCATGCATAAATTTCATGCATGTCTCTAAAAAGTTGGTTAGCATTGAAGGATCCACTCCTGTCTCTGGTTGATCCTTTCTATCTGAAGTAGAGGCCTCCGCAAAGCTCTTCTTAGCTTCCATAAATGTCTCCTTTGTGCGTTCCAAGTCAAACTCAAGTTCCTTTGTGGGAGCCTTGCGAACCCATGTATCTTCCTCGCGTTTCTTCCCCTTATCTTCCCTTGTGGTTGTGCCACTTCTGAGCATCATGTTCACATTGGGGTCTTCTTCACGTGGTTCAAACCTCATCATTTGGATATTCTGAGTCGGAGTAGGTTGTAGTACCCCTTTCTCGCGCATCTGGGCGATCAACTTAGGACAATCTACCATTTCGTGATCAAACTAAGAACAATACGAATAAGATATTCTCATTGGGTTGGTACAATCGTGAGCGCAGTGTCCCAGTGCTCCACAATTGTAACAAATTAACTGTCTGTGACCCCTTCCTAGTCCCATTCCTCCTCGTCCTCGACCTTGGCCCTAAAATCCAATGCGTGCCATCCCCGTGGCTAGGTCGAGGGCTCACGTTTTTGTTTGCATTCTTATGCTAGGGTCTGCTCCATCATTAACTCATAGCTGTGACAAGTATGCTCTTCATGGCCCACCGATATACAAAAATTGCAAAACAATTGTGGGGGAGTCTGTGTATACTTCTGCAACAAATGACAGTTGTACATCATGTTCTTTCCTCCCACCTGACAAACTGCACACTAGAGCACGAGTGCCGCACTTGGCCCTACCTGTGCCTCCGGTCTCAATGGCATTGGCCCCCCTCCTGTCAAGTAGTTCGCAAATACCAGACAATGATCCTTATTGTGGCGCTGGCCTTTGCATTTTATACACCACACTTCCTCGTGCGCCTCCAGTTGCGGTGCCCTATCCTGCTTCAAGCTCTGCATTTCCAGGTAGAGATTTTGTAGCTGCACATGAATCTTTTGAAATCCTATCCTTGCATCCTATATCGGTGTTTCATGCAACCTCATCGTCATTTCCAATGCTTCGGTCAATGTTGAAAGCTTCTGCTATGACTACGCCATCCTCAGGTGGGGTGTCAAAGACGCCACAAACCACGTGCGGTGTTGCACATCCATTAGTGTCATATTAGTCTCGCGGATCATACGCTTCAACTGCTGATCCAGATCCCATGGGGTCTCACCTAGAATCATCGCAATCTCCTTAAATCCGATGATTGACTGCGTCTCTGATTTCAGCCGGCTAAATTATCTATTCATCGCATTCTAGATCTCCGCTATTCCTACATTCAGGTGATCGCATTCTCTGTTCATCGCATTCTAGATCTCCGCTATTCCTGTAGCATGCTTACCAGTGTAGCATTCTTAATGTTGTTGTCCATAACCCCTTGTGCTTCCCACACTGCTCTTACCACGAACCAGAACTGTTTAAGGTCCTCATTTCCTACTCCTCTGAATAAGGGTAGCTTAATCGCGCTCGTCATACTGAACTATTGGTTTGGTGGAGGTGGTGTGGGCGAAGATGGAGGTGAAGGTAGCGAAGCGAATGGTGGCATAAGTGGAGATGGTAACTTCAGAATGTGCTGCCTTGTCAAACTGACAACACTCCTTAGAGAGACTTGAGCGAAATCTTCCTCGCTCTCTCGTGAGGGTGAAATTAAAGGACTATTTCCTAATCCCTCGATCCCTTTGTAGATCCTTCCACTCTGCGTCGTTCCAAACATCAATGTATTCACATCACCCATTTTTCACATAACAACATCTTAATCCAGGTGTTCAGGGATTTAATGTACCTTCCTCGCAGTCCCTTGAGAAAACGTCATTCTGTTTCGTTATACCTCACAGTTGTGTCTATCGCAAATTCAGTGACAAACGCTTCTCTTATCTGGTCAAGCCAATGGTCCAAAGCTCACGCGATCTTGTCTTATGATGCCTCAAGTCTGCGCACTAACTCTGGATTCCACCTTATTGGTTGATTAAGCTTGTACCTTCCCTGGCTATCGGCTAACCTCACTATCTAGTTATATAGTTCAAACGTGAAGGTGTTAAAATTGGAAACCAGGGAAAAAATTCATGTGGGTCATCTTATTCATGGCTGATAATATTTTTATTATATTCCTCTCATCGAGAGGTGTAGGATTGATATAAATATCATCTGAATCCGATAAGTATTCATGGAGATATGAATTTATTTTGATTATGGAATTATTATCAAGCCGACCTACAACTCATGTAGGCTTAGAAGCCCAATAGTCGCATTTATTCAAACACCAACATTGTGTATAAATATAGGAGGACTTTTCCTCATTTAGACTCACTCATCTCATCACATCTCTCTCTCTCTACTGTGCAGAAAAGAGTCTCTTCTCTACTGCGCAGAAAAGGGTCTCTCTGTCACACATGTGAAGCCGGAAGCTACCAAAACTAAAGCTGCAACTGCAGAAGTAAATATTGACATGCATGGACTAGAATATCTCCTCATCTGAACTACATTGTAGGTTCATCTGAACCTCCTCTTAAAGCCGCAACTTTTGATGGTGGAATCAAGTCAATATGATGGACGGTTTGCAAGATATCGACTACTCTAGTTTGAATCCAGAAGCTGCAACTGCAGAAGTAAAGATTGACCTATGTGGACTAGAAGATCTCTTCATATAAACTGCGCTATAGGTTCATCTAAACCTCCTCTGGAAGCCGCAACTTTTGGTGGCGGAATCATGCCGATCCGATGGTCGGTTTGTGATATATCGTCTGCCCTAGTTTGATAATGAAGTCGCTAATGTTGATGCTGCTGATCTAGGGTTTGCTACTACTGATATGAATCATATTTATTATACTATTTCTCTCTACTGAATTATTGAAGATAAAAGAATATTGATCAAAGGGTTTCCCCACACATTGTGGGTTTTGTCCCTGGCTAGCCGCCACATCTTGTGTCTCTTGTCTTGGCTTGTTTTCAGTCGATCGTTTAATGTTCTATCTGCACTTTCCTTTATGTACATGTGATTGATAATTTGTGGTATATAATAAGAAAAAGAAGTAAACTATTATAAGCATAGAACATAGAATAACTTAACATGGTATCGGAGCTAAGGTGAAGACAAAGCCCAAGCAAGAGAAAGAGCAATCACAAAAGAGAAGATTGGCGAGGCTATCCTAAAAGAACTATGGGGTCCTCAACACTCTGCTGAAGGAAAGATTTGTAAGAAAGATGACTATCATAGATGGAAGATGTCTATCGATCTAACCCTAGAAGCTCCAGGAGTTCTCAAGCATGTAAGAGGCAATATTGTTGAGTCTCCATCAAATGCATCCGCTGCTGCATGGAACAAATGCAAAACCAAAGAAGTCAAAATAGAAGATCATCCAGGACTCTATTGACAAGCACTTGGTGGCCTACATTTCCAAACTGGACACCTCCAAGGAAATCTACGATAGACTGGTGAGTTTATTTAAAGTTAATGATGCAAATCAAGTTTTGTTTCTTAGAAATAAACTGAGGGAAATCAAGAAGGGTAAAGATGAGATTATGAAAGCATACTTCTTAAGAATAACCGAGATCAAGAACGATCTCCTATCTATTGGGGAGGCTATTATTGATAGAGAAATGGCACTCATAACTCTTGGAGGATTACCATCTAAATGGTATGTGTTTAGCACTACTCTTCTGAACTATAGTGTAATTCTTGGTTTTGAGGAATTAATGGCTAGATGCATTCAAGAAGAAACAAGGGTAGAAGAGCAGGAAATTCCCTTGCCTAAAGGTCCTCCTGCTGCTTTTTCTTCGCATGCTAAGAAAAGAAATAATTATGGGTCTAAATCAAAAATAAAGGTTGGATCTAAGGGTGGAAGAAAAGGACGATGTTTCATTTGCAAGAAAGCAGCTGACTATGCAAGGGAATGCCCTGATAGAAAGGACTCTCACCATAACGATGATCAAAATCCCTCTCATGGTAATCAAAAGAATGGAAAATTCAACAGCAAAGGTAAAAGGAATGTTGGAAATCAAGGAAGAGGGCAACCATTCAAGAAGGCTAGAAATTCCAGGTATGAATCTAACACTGTTGACAATAAGCAAGCTGAATATTATCTACCAGCTACTCTATCTACCTCCACTCCTTCAGGCTCAATGGGAATTTGGCTCATTAATAGTGGTGCCTCAAGACACTTCACTGGTTACAAAGAAGTACTCCATAATCTGGTAGAGAAAGAAACTAACCTGGAAATTGTCTTTGGAGATGACATGAAATACCCAGTGAAAGATGTAGGCAATGTTTCTCTCAAATTGAATCAAGGTAATACGATTCACTTACAACATGTATTATATGTACCTGATCTCAAAAAGAACCTAGTATCCATCTCGGAAATGGAAGACAAAGGCTACAAGGTAACCTTCAGTGATGGTAAGGTACGTATATGGAAAAATAATGTTAAAGATGCTTTTAATATTGGGTTTGGTGTTGATTCATTATATCAAGTCGATGGAAGTCCGCTAGGTGTCATGTCTTATGACACATATCTTCAGTCCGAACTTTGGCATCGAAGGTTTTCCCCCCTTCATTATAAAGCTATACTCGGTGTAAAACAAATGGTGACAGGGATGCTCGAATTATGAGTAGAGAAAGAAGGTGTATGTCTAGGATGTGCCGAAGGAAAGCTCAAAAGGGGACCATTCCCCTCAAGCCAAAGCAAGACCTCCAATATACTACAGTTGGTTCACTCAGGCATACCTGAGGTTGGCATTAAGAGGGAGACTACTACACCACATACTCCTGAGTAGAATGGTGTGGTGGGAAGGAATAACCACACGATTGTGGAAGTTGTATAGGCCATGCTACATGATCAAAGACTTCCGAAGTTTCTATGGGATTAAACTACAAACACCGCCGTATATGTACAAAATCGATGCCCTCATCAAGCATTGGGTTCCAAGACTCCTGAAGAAATGTTCACTGCTGGTCAAAGGGAAGTCATGATTATTCATGATGTTACCTTTGATGAAGATATGGCTTTCAGGAAGGTGAACAATCTTCTGACTTTGAGGAGCTCTCAAGAATTCGACACCAGGGAACCGAAAGAAAAGGATGATGAATCAATGCCTGATGTAGAAAAACCCATGGATTCGATTGATCCTCCTCCACATGAGCCTTCCTCTTCTAGGAAAAGGCCTTCATGGCTTAGGGGGCTACTTGATGATGCTTAATGACATGCTGCACCCTGAGGAACCTTCCGTCAAAGTAAGAAACCTAACAAGTATCAGGGATACCTAAACATCATGAGCACGATCATACAAAATGAGCCTTCATCATTCTTAGATGTCGTCAAGCACTAAGTATGGAAGGATGTTATGACCATAGAATATGAGTCTATTATGGAGAATGATGTCTAGGAAGTACTTCCCAAACCCTAGACAAGACAATTGTTACTTCAAAATGGCTTTACAAGATAAAGCATGCAACAAATGGAAGTACGGAAAAATATAAGGCTTGTTTTGTTGCTTGTGGTTTATCCTAGAAGGAAGGTATAGACAATGATATTTGCACCTGTTGCCAAATATACGACCATCCATTTGATCATAGCCCTTATGGATTCAAAAGGATGGAACCTACATCAGATGGATTTCAAGACTGCGTTCTTACACAACTCGATCAAAGAAGAGGTCTATGTGGAGAAACCCGAAGGATTTGAAATTTATGATCAAAAATCTCATGTATGCATGTTGAAGAAGGCTCTCTATGGGCTGAAGCAAGCACCCTGAGCATGGTATGAGAGGATCGACAACTACTTGATGTAGTTGGGATTCACTTGGAGTGAAGTTGATCCTAACCTTTACTTTAAGGTTGAAGATGATAAACCTCTCATACTGGTGTTGTATGTGGATGACCTCTTTCTAACAGGTGCAGACCCTCTCATTCTCAAATGTAAGAGGGAGTTGGCTTTTGAATTTGAAATGAAGGACCTTGAACTGATGCACTATTGCCTAGGACTTGAAGTGTGGCAGAAGCCAGGAGAAAATTTCCTATCTCAAGGAAAATATGTGGTGAAGATATTGTAAAGATTCGGTATGGTGGAATGCAACCCTGTAACTACCTTGATGGAGCTTGACTTCAAGAAGTTAAGCGGTAGTGCTGCTAGACCTGTTTTACGAAATGCTACAGAGTATCGGCAACTCGTCGGAGCATTAATGTTCTTAGTGAACTCCCATCCAGATATATGCTTTGCAGTCAACACATTGAGTCAACATATGGTTGAACCCCACCACATACATTGGATTGGTGCCAAGAATCTACTGAGATATCTTCGCGGCACTATCACTTGTGGGTTAAGATGCACTGCTAGAGATGTGAGACTATTTGGATACACAGATGCTGACTGGGCAGGCAATGTGGAGGACCGTAAGAGCACTTCCGGATGTTGTTTCTCCTTGGGATCTACTTTGATATCCTGGATGAGCAAGAAGCAGAAGTCTGTGGCTTTGAGCACAGCCGAAGCAGAGTATATTGCTGCCAGCATGGATTCCTGTGAGGCAGCTTGCTTGCGAAAGCTCTTCAGTGAGTTGTTTGGATTTACATTGGATACCACCGTGATCCTTTGTGACAACCAGAGTGGGATTCATTTTTCAAAGAATCCCGTATTTCATGATCGCTCCAAGCATATCGATATCAGATACCATTATGTTTGAGATATGGTGCAATGAGGAGCTATAAGGCTCCAACATATCAGTACAGATGAATAGGTCGCCGACATTCTGACAAAACCCCTTGGGAAAGTAAAATTTCTGACTTCTCGAGAACAACTTGGAGTTGTTCAAAGACCCTCTAATGAGGGTCATGTATGATGCATTGAGCTCTGGGAGATCCAGGGAGGTGCGGGGTGCTTCTTGGAGCAGCATATGACCACAGGATGATTCACTATCCCTGGTGGTATACATGTACACCCCGTGGTGACATTGTAGAAGGATTGATGTGTTCTCCTGTGAGGCCTGGATTGATGTGTTCTCCATGGTGATTGTAGTAGGATTGTTGTGTTCTCCTATGAGGCCTGGATTGATGTGTTCTCCATGGAGATTGTAGCAAGATTGATGTATTCTCCTACGAGGACAGGATTGATTAGTTCTCCTGTCGAGGCATCCTACCCATGCAGTCTAGGACCCATGGGAAGTACCTCTCATCTGATAAATGAGCGGGGAAATGAAGTTAGGGACCATAGTAGTACTGATGGACGCATCGTTGTATCTACTGTACTCCCTACGCTAGGATGACCTCCATTGATCTGGGATCAATGATACTGGTCTGGGACCAGTGGTGGGAGTTGTACCATACTATGAAACTA
>APFE030355349.1:92973-104483 GCA_000404065.3 Pinus taeda
ATTGTACTATTTCTCTTTGCTGAATTATTGAAGATAAAAGAAGATTTGATCAAAGGGTTTCCCCACACATTGTGGGGTTTGTCCCTAGCTAGCCGCCACATCTTGTGTCTCTTGTCTTGGCTTGTTTTTTGTCGATCGTTTAATGTTCTGTCTGCACTTTACTTTATGTACATGTGATTGCTAATCTATGGAATATAATAAGAAAAAGAAGTAAATTGTTATAAGCATAGAACATAGCATAACTTAACAGAAGGACGCGAAGAAGATCTCATGGATTTCCGTATATACGTAGCGATCCAGCTACCTCTTGTCGGATATCTGTAGAGTTCTATTTTCCTGTGCCATGAACTCATGAAGTTTCTAATCCAACCACCATTCAATTTCCTTCTTCCTAGGGTTCTAGTGTTCCGACATCAGACATCCCTTAGGCAGATCTCAGTCCTGGCAATGGAACCATTTGTTGGCTTGTTGGGGACTAACCTAGGTTCAGAGTGATTTAGCCAAGCAAATCCCGAAACTACTAGCGCTTTCAGCAACAGTCTGGGGTGCGTGGACTGAGGTCTCACCCAAGGTAGTATGGGAGGGTGCTGGAACTAGGTTTCTGCACCCTAGGGATGTCTTGATGAAGTCTGGGAAGCTCGCGAACCAATCCTAAGCGCTCACATTACTTCGTGCAACTATCTGACCTTCACGTAGTTCTGTAAAGAGCGCGAAGAGGGGTAGTCTAGATCCTTTATCCTTACTTCATTATTATTATAGATCTTAAATTAATTTTGTGGGCCCAATATTATTATCAATCATTCAACATTCATAAAAAGTGTGCGCAATCATAAACTGTAAGGAGATTCATAAACATATAACAAAAGCATAAACATACAGATCTATGAATAGATGCACAATATCTCAGAATCAACTTAGCTTTTATTAATATTCTATTCTGGACAATCCCAACTCCGCCCTATGCTCTCTGCTGCAGGGGTCTGCGCGCACAGCTGCAGAGCCTACCAGGCCTCTGTGCACATAGTTGCAGAGCCTCTTCCTACTCCTACAACCCAAGACTCGGACTTATAGACTTAGAACGAATATCACATTCAAAAACCCATATCCCTTAAGATCAATACTAAAAGACTGTCTTCTACACTTAAAGCCTCGCTCTATTTATACATTCCCATGGTCCATGGAACATGGGTAGGCCGACACATTCTATATTAAATTACAATATTTTAGGGTGGACAACCCTAGACTCTCGTGCTCCACGCCTACATTTTGTGGGGTCTTACATTACTTTGACCAAAATTCGGGCTACAAGCCCCAAAAATCTGTTGTGGGGGGATTTGCTGCACAACAAGATCATACACGCAATATGCTTGAGAGTGTTTAGAGCCAAAACTGTTCAACTGGTGTGAGGCAGTTCTTTCATCCATGAAAGAACAATTGACCAAGGTGAAGAATGGAAAGACAAAAATTTTTGGCTATGGGTCGATCCTGATTTATTTTACCCTGGAGAGAATACCACTTATGTAGCCACAACACATTTCACTTGGTTTATTTGGATCTAGAGATCAACAAATGCAGAGATGGGTAGATCTTATGGCTAGACATGTTGGTCAGTCATTAATCTCATTTACCCCTGCATTCTTTGAGTGGTTTGATTGACAGGGTATGGCTGTCGCAGAATATCCATATTCGGGAATCGATTTCCATGATGATCCAGATCGATGTTACCAGTTGGAGAATAGTGGAGTGCTAAAGGTAAATTGTTTGACCAAAGTGTTTTTGATTTTAAAGTTTCTACATTTTTTGTGTTTTTTATTATTTCCAAGACTAAACAAAACATTTTTTAATGTATGCAGATATTGGACCTGTTCGACCTGTGGGGCACCAACGAGAGGCAGGTGGGCCAGTACAGAGGCCTGTCGGGAGAGAAATTCTCTGAGACTTAGATTTAGCCGAAACATTGCCTAAGTTACAGGATCACATAAAGGGTTTGACCCTAAGCATTCTGGATGTCTGGATCGAGGAGTTGCCTATGCGACTACAGCACCACACCATCGGTGTGTCAAGTCGTTGGATGAGAATTTTACGTATGATAGCACAAGATGTGACCTGTTATCATAAGAAAAACTATTCTACTTAGATGTTTTTTGCATACATTTTAAGTTTTTGGGTCAAATGGCCAATTTTTGTCTTGGACACAAACTATTTGTAAAATCTTTTAAGACAACGATCTATTTTACTTTCAGAGTTTTGTTATGGTTATGTGATGCAATCCTATTCAACTAATGATGTGAATTGAAAATATTTACTTTACATATGTCACAAATGTCTATTTAACACATAATTCGCTAGAGAATCAGTTAATGTGTTTAGATTTATGGAAATATGATGATATTGAATAAACTCAAAATACCTTTCCAAAATACAAACTTTAAGGAACATGCAATGAATTATTGGGTTTCGGACGGTATAAATGGCAGTAAGTTGTAGTACAATGAGTTGTGAGGCTAGCCTAATGATGATTCGGTGTATGCCAAGTGAAATGGCATCAGAGAGGAGTTCAATCAACATGCTATACTCAACGATATTGTTTTTCGATCGTCCAATACATATCCCTCTAAAGCTCACTAACTCGCCAATTGGTGCGAAAATGGCCCATGCTACAGAGGATAAATTCTGTGTACTACGACTAGCCCCATCGAGGTAACCAACAAATGGTTCTAAACATTTCGACATCTGCGACAAATGAAAAGTGGATTACTTAACCAAATAAGAACTCTAAAATAAACACACACACAGATGCAATCCAAGCATATATACAGTGAGTTTTACTACACTTAAATCATAGTAACATTTAAGGTACAACCCATTATGGGGCTGCGACAATGGAATCCCATCATATTCTACTAACTCGTAGGCACCTTTCATAAAAACACACTTAACAATATAAGGGCCCATCCAAAGCAGTTCAAATTTTCCTGTGCCAAGTCTATCATACTTCTAATCGTCAAGCAAGACCAGGTCACCTTCTGAGAAGACGCGAGGCTTGAAATTTTTATCATATTGTGCCTTAATACATTTCTTTTGCACTTCATTAGCAAATGCGGCATCACGATGGGTTTCATCTAGATGGATTAACTCCAAGAAACACGCTTCTTCTTCAAAAGTATCAGGTCGCAGGTCAATCGCGAGTTTGAGAGACGAGATTTCACATTGGATTGGTAAGACTACTTCCAATCCATACACCAATTGAAAAGGTGTAAATCGGTCGCATTTCTCACCGAGGTTCGATATGCCCATAGAGCCGAGTACAGGATTAAATGCAAATTTCTTTTATGAACTCCAATCATTCTTTGCAACATGTGCTTAAGGACTTTATTGATAGCCTCAAATTGTCCATTAGCTTGCGGGTAGTATGGAGTAGAAGTATCATGTGACAGTCCTAACTTGGCAGTCCATTCAACCATCATGTGATTGCAAAAATGTGATCCATGATTTGTAACTATGGCTTGTGGTACACCAAACCTGGTAACCACATGGTTGAAGAAAAATAAAGCAACCATTTTGCCACTATTGTTCAATGTTGGCATCGCCTCGACCCATTTGGTAAAATAGTCAACGATGACTATAATATACCCATGCCCCCTCGGCCAAGGTGGGGTTACATGTCATAAAGTCAATGCCCCATTTGGTGAATGGGCCAATAGAAACAACTAGATGCAGTGGTGCAGGTGGTAATTTGGTTTTTCGGTCAAATATCTGGCAAGCATGGCAAATTCTGATAGCAATAATGTAATCTTTGAATATGGTTGGCCAGAAGTAACTAGCACAGAGATTTCTCTGTGCGATAGTGTAACCAGATAAATATCCATGACAAGCACTTGAATGGAATTCATTCAAATCTTTTTTAGCTTCCTCATGAGTGAGGCACCTACGTAAAATCATATCGACACAACGACAGTAAAGGGTATCACCAATGATTAGATAATCTTTGGCTTGGTAACGAGTATGTCGCTATTCAGAGAGAGAGGTATTAGGCCGAAAAGCTTGGGTTTGGAGATAAACCAGTATATCTCCATACCATGGATCACTTGATGAGATAAGAAACAGAGACTCATCCAAGATTGATGCTTCTAATGTTAAATCATTGGAGGATGAGGGAAGATCTCAAAATAACTCGGCAAAGACGAGATTTCATTGATTTAGACTTGATGAATTCTAAATCAAACTCCTACAAAATTACTATCCATTTTGAACATTTTCCCCCCATCAATTAATGTGACAAATTGTATGTCATAGGGTTGCAATCCAATATAATGGTAGTTTTACGGAGGAGGATGTAATGACGAAATATTTGTACGGCTTGAACAACTGCCAAAGCTAACTTTTTGACATAGGAATACTTACTTTCTATATCATTGAGATTACAACTCAAGTAATACATAGGATGTTCAATTCCACTTTCTTCCTGGACTAAAACCATACCAATGGTTGTATCTGTAGCAACAAGATACAAGTAATAGTCTTTTTGATATTCTGCGGCATACATTAATGATGCTCTAATCAAGGAATCTTTAAGACCATCAAAGGAAGATTGCGCAACCTGATCCCAATGGAAGGGTACCTATTTCTTCAATAGACATGTAAAACCTTTAGCCAATTTAGCATAGTTTGGAATGAACCTCCTCAGAAAGTTTGCCTTCCCTTGAAGTCTTTGTAACTATAACAAGTTTCAAGGTGGAGGCAAGTCAAGGATTGCTTGAACCTTTACTGGATCGAGTCGAATTCCATATTTTGAGACTACGAATCCAAGAAATCGACCAGAGCCAACACAAAACACACACTTGTGTGGATTGAGTCTTATCTTGTAGTGTCGACACCGTAAAAATATTGCTCTCAAATGTTGCGGGTGATCAGACCGTTTTGTGAATGAGCAAGTAAATCATCAAGATAAGGTTGAACAATGTGCTTAATGTCATGGAAGGCATAATTCATTGCCCTTTGAAATGTAGCCCCTGCATTCTTCAAACCAAAAGGTAACTTTCGGTAGGCAAATGTGCCCCAAGGACAACTAAAAGCTATTCTAGATTGGTCCTGTGGGCGATATTGATTTGATTGTAGCCAGAAAACCCATCCATGAATGAAAAGATTTCACATCTGGCACATTCATCAATAATCTGGTCAATAAAGGGTGTAGAATAATTTTCTTTTTGACATGCTTGATTTACATCCCTATAATTGATGCACACTCGAATAGTCCCTTGTTTTTTCATAACTTGAACAATGTTAGATACCCAGTTGGTATGAGGTATAGGGAAAATGAAGCCAGAGCAAAAAAGTTTTTCAACCTCTGCTTTAATGGAAATGGCTTTCTTAGGATGGATAGATCGAAGCCGTTGTCGTACTGGTTTAACATCAAGGTACATTTTAATCTCATGTTCAACAATGCTTGAGTCAATTCCTGGCATCTCCTCATAAGACCATGCAAAAACATCTCTAAATTCACAAAACAGAGCACGATAATTATCAAGTTCTGATGGAGAACAAGATTTGCTGACATGAATGTTCTCTACAATATTAGGCTTGGTCGAAATGTTTATAGAAATTGTTTCTTCAATGTTTGACAATTTACGCTCAGAATCTACAACATCTACTCTAATAGAATTTGACAAGAAATCAACGATTGATGGGTGGTTTAGTTCGTTTGAATAATCTTCATTGTCATTTGAAAGGTGGGAATGATGATGATAATCTCCCCACGGTTCCTCTCATATCATCATTGATTGGGCGATTCCTTCATCCGTAGAATGTATACATGAAAAAAGGATATGAAGAGGTACCTATCTACCCATACAAAAGTTGAGTGCGGATTTGGGTTTGCCGCACAAGCCCGAAAGATTGATTGTTATGATGATTCAATGGGGCTTAACGACAATACCTCAATATGACCGTCAACTTCAATTTGGTTGGAAATCCTCCTTAAATCAGATGAGGTGGAGGAAATCATGTTGCAATTTTCTACTCTTGCCACTTCCGCCAAATCAAATGGTGACAGGAGAGTAAAAGTACCCATTAGGGAAGGATTTTTAAAGAGACCTACTCCAACACTTTGAAGTGATAGAGGGGGTCCATGTACTAACAAAATGCTTCCTATAGATTGTGAACTATTAGCAAAGAAGGCTAGCGGATCAATGATTGTGGTTCCACCCTTAAAAGGGAATGCAATAGTACGAAAGTACATGGAAACCATAGCAGCCATAGCATATACCCAAGGCCTTCCTAGTAAAATGTTGTAATCGAGGGGTCCGTCAACTACCTCAACTTCAACAGTAACCATTTTTCCCCCTAGTTCGATTTGTAGGTTATTCAAAATCCCACATGGAGTATATGTTCTTCCATCAAAAGCTTTCAACGTGGTTGGTGATCATGGCAACAGCGGTGAACTAAGTGTTTTCCAGCATCTCATGGAAATAATGCAAGTAGATGCCCCCTCGTCAATAATAGTTCGGTGAACATTCTTACTGAGATCTTTTACTTGGATTAGGAAAGCTAATTGCAGCGGTAACTATGGTGAATATCCCGCATGGTTAAAAACCACAAGATTTGAATCCGTGGGATCTATTCTACCTAATGCTGACAGTAAAGCCTGTTTCTGGGAGGGACAATTTTGCAACACCTCGAGTGTCAACATAGCTGAAGGTGATTGAGCAAGATATTCTACTATGTTATAATTTTGAGCTACTCGAGCTCGAGGGTTGAATGTCGATTTGCGCACAACTCCCTTTGGTGGTTTTATTGTCAATTCCAATACAATAGGTGGAACAACTTCAGATGAAGTCAAGGTCAAAGGATTAGGTTGATCAGTGGCCTGATTATTCAATGACGATGGATTTCCATAACCTTTGTTTCTTGTTGACACCAAAACATCGTTTTGTGGCTTTGTGATGTATAACATGAGTACTTGGGATGTGGAAGCATGGTCTGTTGCGACCAACTGTGTATTCGGGGTTGGAAATAGATTTGTCAACACTGCCGATGTGTTTGAAGTCTTTAAAATTCTAGAGACCTCAAAGTGATGTGGACAATCTCTTTTATAATGCTGCTCATTACATATCAAACATGGATAATGAGGTTTCCTTGCCACGGTAGAGGAATCAGATGATTTCTATGGAGGGGAATTTTCTTGTTTATTTTTGTTCTTCCCCTTTTTCTTGCTTGCTGGTTGCTTTGTATTTCTACCTTTGTCAGATGACACGACATTAATCTCGGAGGCAAGAGTATTTTATGATGCATTGGTAGTTTGATTGGAAACATCAAGAGTTTGACCAGATGGTCTTCCTGCTAATTGTGTGCTTGAAGAACCGATCACATCGTTGCCAGCATGAGAGTCCTTACTCGATTGTAGACGAGGAAGAATAGTGAAAGATGTTCAAGGTGCATTGGGAATTTTATCATAAAACATGTCGGATTGTGTGTAAATTAAATCCAAGTATTAGGCATGAGCAATGACTTTCTCTTCTATGACAACTCCACCTTTTTCCACATCCTCAATGATCGATGGCAACAAGGATTTTATGAACCACTCAGCTAAAAGCTGATTGGGAACATATGTCTTAACCATTCAACAACAACATTGCTGCTCATGAATATGATCTGATATATGGGTAGCAGTAGTTTGTTTAAAGGTGGCTAGGAGTTTCGTTCCAGTCTTGTATCTGATAGGTAACTGGAAGTGGGTCAAAAAGGTAGTGGCTAAAGTGGTGAAGTTGTCAAAAGAAGCTCTTGGTAATTCAATGTACCATTTAGCAGCTGGAACAGTAAGTGTTCTTTGGAAAAGGTGAAGTCTGACCGAATCGTCATTTAAGGAGTTAGATGAACACCACAAATGAGAGGTCATAACATGATTTGATGGGTCTTCTCCAGGATTTCCGTTAAACTTTGGAATGTCAGAAGGTAACTTATGTGGAATTACTGGCCACCAAGGTGCATATAAGATTGGATCATTAGTGAGCCAATTTAATATGGTAATTCTAAAGTTGCTACAAAAAGAAACTATCGAATCAAGTCAGGTTGAGCATACCCAAGATATGATGGAATTGCCTAGGCAATAGGTCTTTGCATACCAACATAGTGCATCTGCGTTTGGTAACCTTGGTATGGTTGTTGAACAAAACCAGTATAAGGTGGTTGTTGATAACCAGGTTGAATATGTGGTTGTCCATAACTTGCAAAGCCTTATTGACCTTGACCGTGGTAAGCTTGAGATTGACAAAAACCAGTTTCAGCCTGTGACATAGGTCCAAACTGAGGTTTGTACTGCTGGAATTGGGGTTGTTGAAATTGAGGCTGCCACGGTTGTTGAATCAAATGTTGTTTTTGTTGGTATAAATATCGTGGATTCAATGTTTGTTATTGTCTAATAATGAAAGATTGACCAGGTTGTGAATAAACTATACCAGTGTAAGCCTCAGTCAGTCTAGATAAGGGTAAACTAACCTGAGGTTGTTTCTAGACTCCAGAAATAAGTGGTTGTTGTAAAACAACTTGAGGAATTGGAACTTCTTGACTTGAAACTTGTGATTGCAAGGTAGAAGGATCAGTTTGAACAGGTTGAGATACAACAGTTTGAACTTGTGACTGTGGTACAGTAGTAACAACAGGTGTGGTAGGAATAGCTGACACAGTTTGCATTGGTTGTGTTGGATACACAAGCCTTGGTTGAACTGGAATTGTTGGTTGCCATTGAAAAACTCTAATTCCAGGTTGACCTAAATACTGTGGGATATTACCATATGGTAGTCCCCTTAAATAAGGAGGATACAGAATAAGCATATTGCTCTCCTTATGGTGGCAATCCAGTATTTAATGGATACAGAGTTCTTAGTTGACCAGATTTCCCAACTTGATACTGATATGCAAGATCAAACTGTTGAGTTCCCATTAGAGAAGAACCAAGTAAAATTTTGGTTGAGGACAAAGGTCATGACGATAGTGTAGAAGCAACCCCTAAGTGGGTTCCAGATAATGATTGGTAACCAACCGAGACGGAGGATTCACCATATAGGTGCAATTCAGGTGTGGTAGAAAACATCGAAGAGGTTACAACAGACGAATCTGCTACAGCTGCATCAGATGATACAGTCTGGGATGTTGACGGTTGTTCAACGATAGTTAACTGACCCAAAAGTTGTTCCAAAGATTCGACGGGTACTTGAAAAGAAGCAGGATCAAATGAAGCAAAGAAATCAGGAGTATTAGGGTAAAGATAAAGCCTAGTTCCAAGGTGAAACAGGGTTCCAGGTGTGGAATCTTCTTCCAATTCCTCCTCTATGGCAATCAAACCTGCTGAAAGAACTTCACCGTCAGGTCCATAAAAGATTTCTTCTGTTGGTGAAGTTGAATTTTCAATAGTTACTGATGTCTGAGGGGTAACCGGTAATGTAACAACTTCCGAATGTTCAAATTCGAAGTCCAGATGTTCGGTTAAATGAACAACAGTTTCAGTAAGAGGTTCCTGAACATCTTCAGGTTCAGGTGTAACTTCTGTTTGAACTTGGATAGTTTCTGGATTAAATTCTGGTTGAATTGATTCAAATTCAAAAGTACTTTCTTGTTGAGAAATTTCAAGTTGAGGATCAACTTGTGGTTGAACAACTTCAGTTACTGTTTCACTAGAATCAGTGTTAATGTCCTCAGGTAATTGTGAAACTTCTTCTTCAGGAACAGATGTACCAGAAATAGTTGGAGTAACTGGAGTCTTTGTACTTTCTAAAATAGATGATTCAGGTAACTCAGATGAAGAACTAGGAGTTCTTGATGTACTAGACTCAGTTAAGTGAGATCGCTTTGCCTGAATTGGTGTCGCTTCGAGAGGAAAAGGTGGTTTGCTCGCTATTCTCCATGAACTGTTGAAAATAATACTGAGAGGGGGGGTGAATCAGTATTATCAGGATAATTATTCTTTTTCAAAAACAACTGATATACGCTACTTTAATTTAATAAACTTGCGTATGTACGCAGATATGCAGAAGAAAACCCGCGTATACAGAACATGCTTTTATTTTACTTAATCTTTCTGATAATGATTGTTAATCAGTGATGCAGAATCCAATAACAGTATCCAGAGACAGTAAAACAGAGCAGAAAGACAATCAGACACAAGAACACAAGATATAAGGTGGAAACCCAATGTGGGTGAAAACCACCTGCTGCAATTCGTCTCTATCTTCCTTTAAATTAGAAACTTCTGTTTACAATGTACTGGTGCACTCCTTTACCAGTACGCAGGCTGCAACCTACAGAGAGCTACTACTCTCTCTCTCGTTCTCCAGTTTTCTCCTGGAAGGGAGCAACAACCCCCTTTAGCTTTTGTAGTAGCCAAGACACTAGTATGTAGATGCTGGCCTACAGAAGGCTACAACCTTCTCTTTCTTCCAGGGACCACTTTTCATCAATTTTCAAACTGGATCCATGAACATCAAGAATCAACCAATCTCCTTTCCACCAATTAGATCTGAAACAAGTAGATACTCCTCTGACAGCTGTACACAGAAAACTGTACCAGAAACCATATAGCAGAAACAGAACCCAAAACCCAGCAGCAATAAGCAGAAACAGCCAGATCACAACTTAAAGCATATACGCAACTATAACAGTCTGAAACTTGCGTGCATACGCCTCTGCCTATGGGACAAACTGCGTATACGCTCCTTTACTTCACCTAACCAGCGTGTATACGTGCCTTCACTTCACTGAACCTGCGTACAGATCTATAAACGACAATACACTCTTCCAGATATTCAATCACTAAATAACCCAGATAACCAGATTTATAGATCAGATGAGCGCCACATCAATCAGATCAAAATCATACAGAGATATTATCATTAAGCTTAAAGATCATGACCCATGAAAAGACCTTGTCCTTCCTTTTGTGCTAAAGTCCCTTCTTTCTTCAGATCCAGATCTGCATCACCATCCAATATACCAGCTCTAACACTTTTCAGATCTTTCAAAAATAATCCAGATGGTAATTTGCCACAAGATCTCCATCCTCTTTTATAGTCCTAAGCCTTCCCCAATACCATGGTCCAAAACCATAATATTTCAATACCATGAACCCAAAAACTATGGATCGGCACAATTGACGAGACTCCATGGTCCAAAATATAGGTTCAAGTTCCAAGATCTAACTGCCATGGACCAAAAGAGTGATCACCAACATATACGCGCTTTTATAATGTATAACCCGCGTGTATACGCGCCTTTGTCTAGATGAACCTGCGTATATGACTTTTTCTACTGTCTGAGTGCCTGATCTGAGATTTGTTACCAGAGAGGGTTGCCATCAAGGACAACACCTGTGCCATAGCTCCAAACCTGGGCCATAATGCCAACAATCTCCCCCTTTGGACTTGATGGCAACACCAAGATCCAAGATCATTCTCCCCCTTTGTCATCAAGGGCAAAGGGTTGTGCTCCCCTGAGTATATGCTGAAATTTTCTGTGCTGAC
>APFE030355358.1:0-14014 GCA_000404065.3 Pinus taeda
CATTCGTTTTTCTGCTAAGGCAAAAATAGATAGATTATCTAATTTAGAGACAATTTGCATTTGATACAGGGCACCAATCCAAACTCTGATGGATTCAGCTGGATTTGTAGATTTGTCTAAGTCTTGAACATATCTAGTGGCATTGGTTGCAAACAAGTCTTCTTCAACCCTTGGGTACTTATGGACTTCACGAAGTACATTGGCTTTTTGGAGAGATGGTGAAATGAAGGAGGAGAATTTAGAGGCAACATTTTCTAAAGTGGCTATCTCACTTTTTGATTTGTGAAGATTTAGTGATTTTGCTGGCTCTAGTCTATGTTCAGCTTGGGCGCTGGATTCAACTTCACTGCCCTCTTGCTTTTCATCTATATCCCAATAGTTAGGAGTATCCATAGAGATAGAAAATTTGGGAACCTTTGAATCTCTCCTTTTCTTCTCTTTTTTCTTTTTCTCTTTTGCTTCTCTTCTTGCTTTTTCTTCTTGTTGTTCATCATGGAGAAGCTTAAGATTAGCTAGAATTAGCTCAGACTGGGATCCTAAATCATCCAGAACTTCCTCTGCATGTGCACACCATGTGGTAAGGTAATTACCAATCAGATAGGTGTGATCTAAATCAGTGGTGTTTAATGCATTATGCTCTATTAAGGGAGCACAGTCAGCTGGGGTCGGAGGTTGTTTTGATATAGAAGAGGTAGTGCAAAATCTTGTCTTAGGAGGCCATTTCCCACCTTTTACAAAACGATGATTTGTGTATTTCCATTCTTCAACAGGAGGAAACTGGGTATGAGAAATACGATGCATTTTATTTACAGCTAAAAAAGGTTTAGATTCAGGTATATACAATTCAGTTGGTGACAATTGTGGTTCAGAAAGACTAACTTCTTCGATAAGAGGGAGATCTATACGTCTTGAAGAAGAGGCTTCAGTAGAAGGTACAGGGATTACATAACATCATGGCCTAACGATAGGTCTAGGAGTCTATGTTTTTGGAGGAATAAGCTTTACTTGACCATTATTAATCGATATTCTTTTGAGTTTTGACTCAGGCTTGTGACTATCTGCAATCGACTTATATTGAAAATACCAATTTCTTGGCAATTCAGTTTGATCATACAGAACACCTTCAACTTGAGCATTTGAAAGACCAACAGTAACACAATCCTTTAGAACAGGCTGTTTCAGTTTAGGATGGGTAGTGTTAGTTAGCTGAAAAGAAGCTTGAACCAGTGTAGAAAGATACTCACTATCTTCTGTCATTTGAAGACCTTCAACTCCTACCAAGAGTTTCCAACAATCTTTAAGATGGACATCATTTAAGCTTATTGAGTAATCAGGAAATATTGTACCATATTGACATCCTGTGGATAAATTACCCAAAATGGTTCCTATCCTTACATGGTCATAAGTCTAGTGACGGGTATCAAAGACTTCAGCAATGCAGGGAGTATTTAATCCATGTCGGAACAAAGGAGCAAGACCAATTCTAATACCACCAAAATGAAGATAGGAATACTTATGATCCTTTACATACTATCGAAATTTCTTGATCTCATCACCAAAAAATAGATTTAAAGCGACTATTTGGACTGCGGGACCAGAAATTTTTATAATAACTTCCACTTCTTTCAAAAAATATTTTCTTTTAAAAACAAATGACATCGGCAATTTATAAACATCAGTAGCATGCAGAGCAGGAGGATTCCAGCTCTCAGGATTTGTGACTGTTTCGGAATTTTCAGTAGATACCAGATCAGATTCGACAGTTCAAGAATAGACTTCAGTTATGACTTTATGATCAATAGCAGAGAAAGAGCGTAACAGATTTGCCATAATTACAAACTATACCAGAGATTGACTAAAGTAGCGTTATCTACTCAGCAATTGTAGAACAAGAGCTTTTCGAAGGCTTCTTGGCTAGTTTTAGACTCTGTCTGTAGTTTATAACTCAGGACCAGAATAGGGCTCCGATACCAATTGAAATGATGGACTCAATAACTTACTTGAACCTCTGAAGAGCATGTTGAAGTTCCTCACACCATATATATTTTAAAGTAGACAAAATATTTTATAAGAAAAGTTTGAATACATGAAAATGATTCATCTTATACAAAATTGTAATTAATATATAATATATATATATATATGAAATTTAAAGTAGACAAAAATATTTTATATGAAAATTTGATACATGAAAATGATTCCTGTTATACACTTTGAGAAGAAATCATAATTCTAATAACCTAATTTGATAGTGATGTCATGCTCACATGTATTTAGATTTGTCGTCAAATTTCATGTTTTATTTTTTATCAATGAAACAATAAATCTTGTATTGCTCCTATGGCGAAGATAATTGTTACAATTTAATATAACTAATGTGTAAAAATTACTAGGAAGATGACAAGTATGCAATTTAATATAACGAAATGATTTTTAAATCAAATATATGGTAATACTTCTATTGCAAATATTTTTAAAAGACTTTATGATTTATGTTTACATGTAATTATTAAGGTTATAAATATTTGCTATGAGTGATGATTACATTGAAATACAAAGCGTAAATATTTATGGGTAATATAAATAAAATAATTTTTTATTTACAAATATTATGAGAATAAACATGTGAGTAGGTATGTTATTTTGTTTTCAAACAATTGTTTAAGTGGTTGGAGTTTTAGGTAGTGGACAAGTAAATGTAGTAGTTGTTATAGTTATAATTTTTCCTGATTTTCAAAATTTTTAGGAGGAATAGTATGAAAAAGGAAGAAGCTGACACTAAAAAGTAAGATGTTGCTAGAGTCTATGAGGGGAAGAACGAATAATATCATTAGATAATGATAAGTTATTAGCAGTAACGAAGCCTAACGCTCAAGGGGAATTGTTGTGGTTGAAATTCATTGGTTAGGAGGAATGTCCTCGTTCCTACAGTGTTTCACAGCGTTCATATTATCTAGATAAGTAAAAAGCTTTATTGAAGTAGTATTGTTATCAGTGAAATTTAGCATGATATTGTTTGCATCAAGAATGAAATATGAATAGAATATATAGAGAACAGAGGAAGGAAATACATTCATTATGTGATATTAAACATTTAATAATTTTCATAAATGTATGTAGCTTTTGACCTTAAATCAAATATGAAAACATGTACTATCTTCATAACAAACATAGTAAAAAAGTGAGTATCGGTTATTATGGGGAATAGAGAAAAGTCAAGAAAATATACAGCCTTTATGAATGGTAGAGATATTATAAGTCATTTGTTTTCCTACAAATTATCATATATTCTTACAGAAAGATCTAAGTTGGTTTACTGCTTTTGTAAGCTAGTATGGAGGTATAAACTCCATACTAATTTTTAAGTACAAGCACAGCCCATTTGATATGGAAACCACTCTCAGAAGTTAGTTAAAGAATTTGTTTACATACATATTCTAAAACTACCCTCTATACAAATTTGCAGAGAAAGACTCTATGTTTGGTTTCTGGCCAAGAGCTTAAAGGAGGAATTATCAAAGGAAACAGAGACACTGAGGGGTACAAGGAGTATCTACTATCAAACGTAAATTATTGAGTCAACTAAAAGAAAACAATCATGTATACACTGGTTGAAAAGCACTTTGAAATATCCATAGAATCATAAAGATTTACAAATACTACATGGATATTTGTAGAGGAAATGTACTCAAAAGTTTGTTTAATATATATTTAAACAAAGCAAAAATTTTGGGTTTGGAAACCCCAATCACATTTTAATAAGTATAGATTACTTTAGTGTTTGAATACTCCAAAATGAGTTTCTTAGGCATACTCTGGATTCAAACTATGTAAATTATTTTGGGACAAATAATTAAACTATGAAAATCAAACCCTTAAGCTAACAATATAACTCAAGACTGAGTATACATATAAAAACCCTATACAATAAAATCTCTAAAGAGGTGGCGTGTCCAACTTCAGATTGGCGTTATCCTCTATATTATGTAAATACATGTAATAAAGAAAGTGGTATTAAGAGGAAATATTACCTAAAGAGATAAAGTCAATGTATTATGTTGACAAACCCTAAATTAGGTTCTGGGAACAAACAAGTCACAAACAAAATGAGAAGATCTTATCAGTACCCTTTCTATAATCCTAAAAACCTTAAAATAGACCTCTAAACCGAAACAATGTCAAAAAGTTAGTTGACAGGGAGAATATGGCTATCCAGGTGATATAGGTTCGAAACTTTGGGGGATTTACACCCTTATTTTTCTTTTGAAACACCCAATTCTGGAAACAAATGATATTTTTGTAGAGCATTTGAGATAAATGTATCAGAAGAAATCTTCTAAAAACCCCTTGAACAAATTGTTAATTAGCAAAATAGCTTTTAGAAACCATAGAAGGATTGGTAAAAACAAGAAAAACTGAGAAATTGTTAGCCATAATTCTATTCATAAACATGAATACGAAATGGAAAAGAATTCATGATTGAGTTTGTAAACCTTCATTATTAGAAAATAAAAATTAAAATAAAAAATTGTTCATAAAGGCTCACTTGTCGCTTGTACCTCGAGACATTGCCACCGGGTGGGTTAAAGTCCAAATTCTCTATGGAAACAAAATACCATTACCTACTAGAGAAGTAAAAGAATAAAAAATCTGAAACCCTAGCTTAACACTACATAATTATATATATAATTATAATTATATATATAAATATAATTTTAATTTAAAGTAGACAAAATATTTACATGAAAAAGTTTGAATACATGAAAATGATTCCTGTTATAAACTTCAAGAAGAAATCATAATTCCAATAAGTTAAGTTGATAGTGATGTCATGCTCACATGTATTTAGATTTGTCGTCAAATTTCATGTTTTATTTTTTATCAACGAAACGATAAATCTTTTATTGCTCCTATGGCGAAGATAACTGTTATAATTTAATATAACTAATGTGTAAAAATTACTAAGGAGATGACAAGTATGCAATTTAAATATAATAAATATGATTTTTTAAATCAAATATATAGCAATACTTCTACTGCAAATATTTTTAAAAGACTTTCTAATTTATGTTTACATGTAATTATTAAGGTTATAAATATTTGCTATGAGTGATGATTACATTTAAATACAAAGCGTAAATATTTATGGGTAATATAAATAAAATATTTTTTTATTTAGAAATATTATGAGAATCAACATGTGAGTAGGTATGTTATTTTGTTTTCAAATAATTATTTAAGTGGTTGGAGTTTTAGGTAGTGGATAAGTAAATGTAGCAGTTGTTATAGTTATAATTTTTCATGATTTTCCAAAATTTTAGGAGGAATAGTATGAAAAAGGAAGAAGCTGACACTAAAAAGTAAGATGTTGCTAGAGTCTATGAGGGGAAGAACGAATAATATCATTAGATAATGATAAGTTATTAGCACTAACGAAGCCTAACGCTCAAGGGGGATTGTTGTGGTTGAAATTCATTGGTTAGGAGGAATGTCCTGGTTCCTACAGTGTTTCACAGTGTTCATATTATCTAGATAAGTAAAAAGCTTTACTGAAGTAGTATTGTTATCAGTGAAATTTAGCATGATATTTTTTGCATCAAGAATGAACGATGAATAGAATATATAGAGAACAGGGGAAGGAAATGCATTCATTATGTGATATTAAACATTTAGTAATTCTCATAAATGTATGTAGCTTTTGACCTTAAATCAAATATGAAAACATGTACTATCTTCATAACAAACATAGTAAAAAAGTGAGTATCGGTTATTATGGGGAATAGAGCAAAGTCAAGAATATATATAGTCTTTATGAATGGTAGAAATATTATAAGTGATTTGTTTTCCTACAAATTATCATATATTCTTACAGAAAGATCTAAGTTGGTTTAGTGCTTTTGTAATCTGGTATGGAGGTATAAACTCCATACCAATTTTTCAGTACAAGCAATGCCCATTTGATGTGGAAACCACTCTCAAAAGTTAGTTATAGAATTTATTTACATACATATTCTAAAACTACCCTCTATACAAATTTGCAGAGAAAGACTCTATGTTTGGTTTCTGGCCAAGAGCTTAAAGGATGAATTATCAAAGGAAACAGAGACACTAAGGGGTACAAGGAGTATCTACTGTCAAACGTAAATTATTGAGTCAACTAAAAGAAAACAATCATGTATACACTGGTTGAAAAGAACGTTGAAATATCCATAGGTTCATAAAGATTTACAAATACTACATGCATATTTGTAGAGGAAATGTACTCAAAAGTTTGTTTAATATATATCTAAACAAAGCAAAAATTTTGGGTTTGGAAACCCCAATCACATTTTAATAATTATAGATTACTTTAGTGTTTGAATACTCCAAAATGAGTTTCTTAAGCATACTCTAGATTCAAACTATGTAAATTATTTTGGGACAAATAATTAAACTATGAAAATCAAACCCTTAAGCTAACAATATAACTCAAGACTGAGTATACATATAAAAACCCTATACAATAAAATCTCTAAAGAGGTGGCGTGTCCAACTTCAGATTGGCGTTATCCTCTATATTATGTAAATACATGTAAAAGAGAAAGTGGTATTAAGAGGAAATATTACCTAAAGAGATAAAGTCAATGTATTATGTTGACAAACACTAAATTAGGTTCTGGGAACAAACAAGTCACAAACAAAATGAGAAGAGCTTATCAGTACCCTTTTTATAATCCTAAAAACCTTAAAATAGACTTATAAACCGAAACAATGTCGAAAAGTTAGTTGACAGGGAGAATATGGCTATCCAGGTGATATAGGTTCGAAACTTTGGGGGATTTACACCCTTATTTTCTTTCGAAATATCCATTTCTGGAAACAAATGTTATTATTGTAGAGAATTTGAGCTAAATGTATCAGAAGAAATCTTCTAAAAACCCCTTGAACAAATTGTTATTTAGCAAAATAGCTTTTAGAAACCATGGAAGGATCGGTAAAAACAAGAAAAACTAAGAAATTGTTAGCCATAATTCTATTCATAAACATGAATATGAAATGGAAAAGAATTCATGATTGAGTTTGTAAACCTTCATTATTATAAAAGAAAAATTAAAATAAAAAATTGTTCATAAAGGCTCACTTGTCGCTTGTACCTCGAGACATTGCCACCGGGTGGGTTAAAGTCCAAACTCTCCATGGAAACAAAAATACCATTACCTACTAGAGAAGTAAAAGAATAAAAAATCTGAAACCCTAGCTTAACACTACATAATATATATATAATTATAATTATATATATAAATATAATTTAATTTTAAAGTAGACAAAATATTTTTATGAAAAGTTTGAATACATGAAAATGATTCTTGTTATAAACTTCGAGAAGAAATCATAATTAACAAGCTAAGTTGATAGTGATGTCATGCTCACATGTATTTAGATTTGTCGTCAAATTTCATGTTTTATTTTTTATCAATGAAATGATAAATCTTTTATTGCTCCTATGGCGAAGATAACTGTTACAATTTAATATAACTAATGTGTAAAAATTACTAAGGAGATGACAAGTATGCAATTTAAATATAACAAAATGATTTTTAAATCAAATATATAGCAATACTTATATTGCAAATATTTTTAAAAGACTTTATGATTTATGTTTACATGTAATTATTAAGGTTATAAATATTTTCTATAAGTGATGATTACATTTAAATACAAAGCGTAAATATTTATGCGTAATATAAATAAAATATTTTTTATTTAGAAATATTATGAGAATCAACATGTGAGTAGGTATGTTATTTTGTTTTCAAATAATTGTTTAAGTGGTTGGAGTTTTAGGTAGTGGACAAGTAAATGTAGCATTTGTTATAGTTATAATTTTTCATGATTTTCCAACATTTTCGAAGGAATAGTATGAAAAAGGAAGAAGTTGACACTAAAAAGTAAGATGTTGCTAGAGTCTATGAGGGGAAGACTGAATAATATCATTAGATAATGATAAGTTATTAGTAGTAACGTAGCCTAACGCTTAAGGGGGATTGTTGTGGTTGAAATTCGTTGGTTAGGACGAATGTCCTAGTTCCTACAGTGTTTCACGGTGTTCATATTATCTAGATAAGTAAAAAGCTTTACTGAAGTAGTATTGTTATTAGTGAAATTTAGTCTGATATTGTTTGCATCAAGAATGAACAATGAATAGAATATATAGAGAACAGAGGAAGGAAACACATTCAGTATGTGATATTAAACATTTAATAATTCTCATAGATATATGTAGCTTTTCACCTTAAATAAAATATGAAAACATGTACTATCTTCATAACAAACATAGTAAAAAAGTGAGTATCGGTTATTATGGGGAATAGAGCATAGTCAAGAATATATATAGTCTTTATGAATGGTAGAAACACTATAAGTGATTTGTTTTCCTACAAATTATCATATATTCTTACAGAAATATCTAAGTTGGTTTAGTGCTTTTGTAAGCTAGTATGGAGGTATAAACTCTATACCAATTTTTAAGTACAAGCAAAGCCCATTTGATATGGAAACCACTCTCAGAAGTTAGTTATAGAATTTGTTTACATACATATTCTAAAACTACCCTCTATACAAATTTGCAGAGAAAGACTTTACGTTTGGGTTCTGGCCAAGAGCTTAAAGGATGAATTATCAAAGGAAACAGAGACACTAAGGGATACAAGGAGTATCTACTATCAAACGTAAATTATTGAATCAACTAAAAGAAAACAATCATGTATACGCTGGTTGAAAAGCACGTTGAAATATCCATAGAATCATAAAGATTTACAAATATTACATGCATATTTATAGAGCAAATGTACTCCAAAATTTGTTTAATATATATTTAAACAAAGAAAAAAATTTGGGTTTGGAAAGCCCAATCACATATTAATAAGTATAGATTACTTTAGTGTTTGAACACTCCAAAATGAGTTTCTTAGGCATACTCTGGTCTCAAACTAAGTAAATTATTTTGGGACAAATAATTAAACTATGAAAATCAAACCCTTAAGCTAACAATATAACTCAAGACTGAGTATACATATAAAAACCCTATACAATAAAATCTCTAAAGAGGTGGTGTGTCCGACTTCAGATTAGTGTTATCCTCTATATTATGTAAATACATGTAAAAGAGAAAGTGGTGTTAAGAGGAAATATTACCTAAAGAGATAAAGTCAATGTATTACATTGACAAACCCTAAATTAGGTTCTGGGAACAAACATGTCACAAACAAAATGAGAAGATCTTATCAGTGTCCTTTTTATAATCCTAAAAACCTTAAAATAGACCTCTAAACCGAAACAATGTCGAAAAGTTAATTGAGAGGGAGAATATGGCTATCCAGGTGATACAGGTTCAAAATTTTGGGGGATTTACACCTTTATTTTTCTTTCGAAACACCCAATTCTGGAAAAAAAAATTATTCTTGTAGAGCATTTGAGCTAAATGTATGAGAAGACATATTCTAAAAACCCCTTGAACAAATTGATAATTATAAAAATAGCTTTTAGAAACCATGGAAGGATCGGTAAAAACAAGAAAAACTAAGAAATTGTTAGCCATAATTCTATTCATAAACATGAATATGAAATGGAAAAGAATTCTTGATTGAGTTTGTAAACCTTCATTATTAGAAAATAAAAATTGAAATAAACAATTTTTCATAGATGCTCACTTGTCGCTTGTAGATCGAGACATTGCCACCAGGTGGGTTAAAGTCCAAACTCTCTATGGAAACAAAATACCATTACCTACTAGAGAAGTAAAAGAATTAAAAATCTAAAACCCTAGCTTAACATTATATAATTATTGTAGCCCCAAGAGTTAGCTCAATCGATCAATCAAGTGCCTTGCCAATGGGAGGTCATAGGGTCGAAACCCAAAAGCTCTTGGGGTTACGTCAGTAAATAGGCTGAGGGGTGTGACCCCCTTCGGGTAGGGTTCACCCTAGCGTTGTTCGATCCTGGATGTAGCAGACCCACTGACCATGGATATCTGTGAACCAGTAGTGAAAAAAAATAATATAAATATATAATATACTATAATATATAAATGAATAATATGTTTATATCACAAAGGAAGCTACAACTTTTTTATTTACCAGTTACAACTAGAAGGGCTACAACCCTAGGTTTACTAGCTCCCATTGGAACGAGGCAACAGCCTCCTGAAGCAACCTTCAACTTCCTTTCTAAGAACCACCATACCACCCTCAACAATAAAATAAAGAAAAAAACTCTTGGGCTCCCTTACAAGGGATAATGACCAAAATACAACAATATACAATCACTACTATATCTACCTAAACATATTCAACTTCATATATGCTCCAAAAAATATGACACTTTAACTCTAACCTCCAATGCAACAAAATAGATTCTAATACATACTTTCAATAAGTTTCTTCATTTACTCCTTAGAGCATACCTTACATTGTGCCTTAAGTAACTCATATCTCCCTCAAAAGCTCTGCCTCAAAAAATACAATTGATCTACCTCAAAAGGTAACTTGAATATGCTTTAATACTTCTACAAGGATTACATCATGGTTTGATTTAAACTTCTATAATAATGAATTCAAGATCTGCTCCAAACTTCTACAAGAATAACTTCAAGATCTGCTCCAAACTTCTACAAGAATAACATCAAGATCTGCTCCAAACTTCCATAAGAATAACTTCAAAATACACTCCAAACGTATACAAAAATAAATTCAATATATGCTCTAAAGTTATAAAATAATGATGCCAAAAATAACTTCAAAAACTATGCGAAAATCCTTTTAAAATGTCTCAAAATTCCATCCACATATAGCCTCTAAAATTCGGCCTCTCCTCACTTCCAGTTCATGAGATATGAATCCCAAAAACACTTATTTTCATTGCTTGTTTCAACAAATCAAAATTTTCCTTCAGTGAAATTCTAAAATGCCTCCTCCTCACAAACATATATAGTTCATTCGTGATCTAGACTAGGCTGATGTGTCCATTTGCTAGACTAGCTTGTGCAACTGGAAAAATGTATTGTGAATGTTCAAAAAATCATTTCTCCTCAACCATGATGATCTAGAGGGAGTTCCATATATTGTTGGAAATTTCTTGGAATAAGCTTTCCAACCATGTATGATATACTTCCATTTTAGCTAGTTAAATGGAGTAAAAATGCATTCAAATGTAGAGTATCGAAATGGAGCATCAAAAATCCAAAAATAATTTGTCTTCAACTGTGAGGAGTTAGAGGGAGTACGATATACCATTGGAAAAGTCTTAATGAGGGCTACATGATGATATTATCTTTCCTTCAATTTTATTTGGCATTGACCACCTTTTCCTTGATTTTCTTTTGAGTGATAGTTTTTCATTTGAGGGCTTAAACCCTTTTTCTCTTTAGCGCTTCTTGAACTATTAACACATGCTTTGATCATCCCAAAGTTATGGAATCCTCCCTAAGATTAGTGATTTGACATAAATGATAACATTACTCAACAAAGACCCATTCACCCTTTGAAATCAATGATAAATTTCATCCAACAGTACGTTCAACATTCCCTCTTCACCATTTGATTACCTTAATCAACCTGAGTTGTCCATCTATGACTTCATCACAAGGATAGTTTAGGATCATGGTTGCATGAATAACACGTATACAGGGGTCCCATACATAATGAACTCCAAGCATTACAAGTGGTATAGAAAGGGGGATGAGAAATGGCCTAGAAATATTTTTTTTAAATGTATCTCAAGTATAGCAAGGGTCATGAGCTATGGCAAAGTGGTTAACATATGATACTAAATAAGGACTTGAAAAATAAGAAAGGCACATGCATGATATTTTGGATAGACAAGAATCGTTTAATTTGGTGGAACCCAAGGTTGAGGGTTAGAATCCAACTCTTTATATGTGTGTGTGTGTGTGTGTGTGTGTGTGTGTGTTTCTGTGTCTGTGTCTATAAACATCACTATTTATAGTTAGGTATAGAGGTATGATAGTAAGAATGATCCTAAGTACATGATTGTTGATCAAGAGGCACATATAAGATACTCATAGAGATATATTTTACATAACCTTAAGAAAGTTTTGTTATATCAACATGTCTCAAGGTTTATAACCAAGTGATAGTAAGAAGCCACAAAAGATAAAGATTTTCTGAAGTAGTAAATACATTTGTGTAATAAGAGAATAGAATTTATTAAAAATTAACACTTGCTCTACATTATGCCAATTCGATCAAGTCAATATTGGATTAAGTAATATGTGTGTGTGTGCGTGTGTGTAAATTGGAGGAACATTACAAGTGGCATCACAATTATACATTATAGCATTAACGCCTATGAACCAAATCCAAGCTAGAATTTAATAGAGTAAATGTTTTTTCTTACATAATAAGGAGGAAAATAAAGAACAATAATGACATAACCATTATCAAGCCCTCCTGATCGAGAAAAAATTTAGACAGAACCATATGCATATCCATCATCACATAGACTAGAATTGTTAGAGATTGGGAGATGTATGAAAGCAGAACCAACAAGAATTAGAGTAGATAATGAAACATTGTTGAAACCTAGTACCAAATAGGAGAGACTCATAAAAATTATAACCTAAAAACCAAATCATTGTTGAAAATGCAGCAAGAAAATCTCAGTTTGACTTTGCTTTTGTCAAACTAGAGAAAATTTGAATTTCTATTTTAGTAGAAATATTGGAGTTATTTAATTGAGGTGGCATGGCACTTGTCACTCAAATAACTCATTTAATTCAACTTGGGGAAACTTGATTTTAGTTCAGTATGATTGATTGCTAATTTGTAGCAATCTTTTTCAGTTAAATCGAGTTATGATCGATTAAACTAGTTGTAATTGTTAGAGGAACTACTGAAGGTCAAGTTGTAAAAGTGCAATTTCAACCACACTCAATGATCAACATATTAATTAATCAATTAGACCAAAATATTGATGCATATAGAGAATTCGAGCTACCTAGTTGAGATGGATATTCGAAGACAATGTACTATCAGTTGTAGACTATTCCCATGTGTACAGGTATTGCATGCAGTCAAAGGAAGAGCCTAGAGGAATTCTGCAATCTAATTGCGGGAATTTTCATAATAATAGGAGCTAATTTCCTCAAGGAACAATGCAAGGAAATAAGAGCTTATAGGGTTTGAAAATTGGCTAAGTGTTGGCCAAAGTCAGTCAGTTAGGCAGAGAGATAGACTATACACTTATAGGTTGTGCTAAGGCTTGAGAAAGCATGATATGAATTTTATTTCTAGTTATTGTTATGCTAGTATCATTTCTAGATATGAACTTTTCTTGGCTTTGGTTTGCTTATCCATAGAGAGTTTATCCATGAGCATGTGATTGTCAATTTATCTAACTTGATGAAATTTAGTGTTTTGCATGAACTTAAAAGCATGAATTTAAATGGTTGAATAACAACATATAAAAACACAGCAAGCAAAAATAACATATCTAAATACACAATTTTTTGTTGAAGTAGTTCACCCCTCCTGGGCTACATCTCCTTGGTCCAGCTTCATAGTGTGGGCCTTTGTATTAGCTTCAATACTGATTAAATTACTGTTACATTCATCCAATGCTCTTGGTACCTATTCCAATGAATTTAAAACATTCAAATCTATTAGAAATGAGTATTGTTTTAATCAATTTGGTTAACAACTGCTCTGGGAATGGCCTCCAACACCTGGTGGCCCTAGGCTTCAAAAATATTCAAGTGAACAAAAACACCCATAGATGACCTATTCTACCTTTGAAAACCACTTCAATGAGTTTGAAACATTCAAATATATCATAAATTACTATCTTTTTACTCAATTTGGTTACCAGCTGCTCTTGGAATTACCTTCAAGACCTGGTGGCCCTAGGCTTCAAAAATATTCAAGTGAACAAAAACACTTGTAGGTGACCTCTGCTACCTCTAAAACCTGCTAAAATGAATTCCCAGAATGCTAGTTAGCCAAAAATGACTATTCACTTT
>APFE030355362.1:0-12092 GCA_000404065.3 Pinus taeda
CAGAGCTTTTGAAGGCCTCTGTCTTAGAGATTCTGGAGACAAAATTAGCTTAGGGTTTTTTAAATTATGCATTGTTTTTGGTAAATTATGAACTGATAGGGCTCTTTATTCTTGTTTGAGATTACATCAAAACTTGCAAGGTTATTTGATTCTAGATCTCGTATGCTTCTTGATTGGTTTTCTTGGAATTTAGATATTTAGTTGATTTTGGATCTTATTTTCTTCTTCTAATGTTTCGTCTTTGAAATAACTTATGAGCTTAAGGTTTGAGCATGTAGATATTTTGGATCTAGAAGTTGTTGGTCTCTAAAGTGTTGAATGAGCTCGGGGTTAGTTCCTGGCTAATTCCCTTAATGACATGGAGGTTTTTGGATTCTTTCTATCACTTTTCCTTCCTTAAATTGTGGTAGCTAGCCATTTTATTGGACTCCCAAAGCTTAATTCTCTATTCTAACATATCACTATTTTAGGTTTGGTTCCAATGTTCTCTGTAAACCTTCTGCAACTAAAATAATCACTTTGTAACTTGTTATCCATCCCACTTTCTTTTTTTGCTACTAACTTGTTCACTTGCCTTTCTTGTTAAATTTATGGTTTATGACCCTTTCCAATTGTGTAAACTTCCTATCCTTCTTTCATTTGGTATTCGTAAATGTTTGTTCCTTCAACTTCATACATTTCTTTAGATACCCAAAACAATGAAATGGATATTATATACTTTTTAAAATAATATCAACGATCTTAACAAGGATGTGAAAGAAAATTACAAAAATATTCCGAGCCCTTTGATGAAAATATTCTATGGTTCTTTATTTCTCATGGAATTTGAATAATTCGTTCTCAACTTGGATTCATACTTTCCCGGCATGGAGTTCTTGACAACCTACCTTTCATTTGACAATATGTACCATCTATTTGTCCTATATCAGGCATAAGTTTGGTCTTCTTATATATTCGTAAATTCCAAATTAATGCCCTTTAGATTCTTTATGAACACCAAGATATATCAAGGTTCTACCATAATTCTTGTGACTGTCTTAAGAACCAAATCGAGTACATCTTGTTGAGTGCATGTCTATAGTTTTCAAAGTTATGAGTTGATTTTCTCACAACACATTGTTTGGTGATAACATTAGCATTAAACCTACTATAGATAATTTATCATGTTCTTGATTGTTTTGGGCATAATATCTTATTGGCCTTACATATCACTAATTATATAAGAGTTTGACATTAAATGGGTCCCATGGGAAAGAAAGCCTAAATTTTTCACCTCTTGTAACATACAGTTAAGGAGCCAGGATAAATTTGACAATGTATACTCATTGTGCATATTATAGGTAGAAGGTTACACTTCAATTCAATTATACAAGAAACAAAATGATCAGAACTAAAATTTTATAAATTAACTTGATAGAATCAATACAAATAGACAATTATTGAAAATAATTTGTTACTTGATACAAAGAATACTCTATGCTTCCCTCTTACATTGTTGCTCTCTCAAAGTGAGTGATACTTAAGTCATTAATGGCGATTTACCAAAATATCTTCTATTCATATTGTATTTATTATTATGAAGCATTTTATTTTCTACATCTTCCTAGCATCCATGTTTCTTGCATTAACTTTGATAGTGATAATCCAAGGTTCCTTTCTAACATAAATACTTGGAAGACAAGTAACACGTTTATTGTTGCAACTTATACATCTAAAGTTGGAATTTCTCTTAAATAATTATAGCATATGCTTATACTAATCCTTTTCAACTTCTAATTTTTTGTTAATGTGGATTTTTAGATGTAATTTTGATTGGACTAATGTGGCTTTATACCATTTTTTTGTTAATGTGGCTTTCAAATTACAATTTCTATTGATTATAATGTCACAAACACTATGGAATAAAATGACCTACGATTTAATCCAAAATGGCCAGGTAACAAGCAACAAAGGAAATCCTTACAAAATCCACATTCTTATGTGGCTACACACAAACAAATATGACACCCCTATGCTTGATTGCCTCCAAATATTAATTTCCAAAGCTTGTTTAGTTTCCTTCTTAAGCCAGGTAGGTTGGCCTATCTAATAATGGATGATTAGGATTTATTATATTGTTTCCATATGATTGAGTCCAATTTTCCCCTTTTATCCAAGAAGGAATTCAGTACCCATAGCTCACACATGTGCTACTAACCCCTGCATTAAGTGGAGGTGTCTAATAATCATGCATATGATTGACACTTGCATAGGTAGGAATATAGCAAGTGGGAAAACCCTCTTGTTGATAGTGAGGGATTTCGATGTTTATGAGGTCTTGGAATAATGGTGTGTTATATGTAATATTGTCGAATGTGTTTGACATCATCCTTTTTTATTTACTATGCTTGCATAATTATCAACCCTATCTATCATCCCTTGTTATTTTTGAAGCAATTGTTGATCCTTTCTTGTCATTCATTTTTCTACCTTGCCAAAGTTTTTTATGGTCCTTCGCTTGCCTTACCTTATTTCTTTCAAGACTTTCCTCTACTCGATGTTATACTGCAACAGTCCTTGTTTCCTTATTTTCCTTGGCTAAATCCTTTTTTTTTTTTTAATTCATGAATTTCAATTTTATTTTGTTCTGACTCAAGTAATAGTTTTATATAATCTTCTAATGTGAGCAACTATGAACTTCATCCCAAACAAATATTGTCTATTGTTCCTTTCCTTCTTTTCATTGACACTCTCTCTACTGGTACCTTTAAGAACTAACCAAGTAACCACTCCTTTACTAACGCTTGTTTCTCCTTGCTTGAAACTTGAATTTCATATCTTGGACAATTAATTGAATAATATTTTTCTCTTCATTTGGTTCCTCATTTTGTATAATATATTCTTCTAGTGATCCATTTCCCACAAAAAAATGAATGATTTCATTATTCAATTCTAGTAGCTGTGAAGGCATGTTCATGTTTTCTTCATTGGTTCTTGAGATATTATGTTTGTTTGTAGTCATCATGGCTTCTGTCGGTCATGATAGTGGGGGTAATTTGACTTGGAAATATCAATTTCTCAATTTCTCATTTTCAGTTGCATGATTAATAGAATCATTAAAAATATCACATGTAGAGGTTGCATGTGTTTCATTTGGTATAACAAAATCCATGTTACTATCAATTGGTTCATGATTATACTATGTTTCCCTTACATGTTTTTCATCATCACCATAGAAGTGTCCTTGAACAAGGGAAATCATATTATCAACTGCAAGTACATCTTCTAGTTCATCCACATCTTCTTTGGAATCAACATGTGCTTTTACATTCCCTTCTTATTGACCATATGCATCAAATTCCTCGATATAAATAGTATCATGCATAAGAGCATCATAATTCAGTGGCTAGATTCTAATCCTCTTAAACCCAGACTTGATATTTAACAGAGTGAGATCCCTTTTAAAGGCTTTACTTACAAGGTCAACTAGCTCAAAAAATTTCACCTCAACCCTTGGATTATTTTCCATCCATGAACCTTTCTCTGACTTGAAATGGTTCTTGAAAGGCCTGAACACACTCATGCATCAAGGAGTTGCAATTTGTGAGTTGTATGAGCAGGCAGTGTTAACATGTCAATGCCCAAATTGTTGGCCTCCTCAATTGTCTGCACAATAATATGGCTTCCATGGCCATCTAAAAACAATAGGTATATGTTTTCAAGTGATACAAAACCTGACATAGATGCAAAAAGCTTAAAAATCCAATTCAAAAAAAATTCTTTAGTCATCCATGCATGGGGATGTGCAGCCATTCATGCACCTGGTTCACAAATTTTTATTTAGTTTTTCAGTTGAGTTCTACCCTTGAATAGATAAAATCTTGGGATTGAATTACCAATTGAGTTGAAAAAACATAGAATAGCTATCCACTCCCTGATCTTAGGAAAACTCTTTGGCACGTTTTAGCTCCCTCTCTTGGAAATTACCTACATGCCACAATTCCTTCATGCATGTAAACTTGATTCATCACAATTCCATATATGTTATGGAGCATGAGAGCTTTTCTTGTATGCACTATAAAGAGTGTCATATAAATTAGACACAATTGCAAGGCATAAATTTAAAGCTATGTCCCTATCAATTCCCACAAATGTATGCAATACAAGGTCTGGATTCCTTTCTTTAAAGCTAAATGACCATGATTTATCAGGAAACCCATCTCTAAATTGGTTTGGCCTCCTTTGATAGATTTGAGCAACTTTGGATTTTACTTGTATCAACTCTATCCCATGCCCCAATTGGTCCATATCCTTACACCACTAAACCACCTTGACATCCTCCTCTTTAGTTATTACTTTAAGAGGTCATCTACATCTTGTATGAGTGAGCCCATCTATCCAAGAATGTATTGATGAGGGAGAAATACCATGTTTTTTTGCAGATGTGCAATTTGAATATCCATTAAGTTCTATATGATAAATTGTAACTAACATGTTTTATTTTGTCCATCCTAGTTTAGCACTAATATTATTAGTTGAACATGCACCTTGAACTATGGTTGAATGTGGCTTTGTGGTTGATGGTGGGATAACATCATCATCTGCTACCAAATGGTCATCCTCAAAAACATTGTTGGAAGTATTGTTTGCATTAAAATTACCCACTATATCCTCATTTGATGAAGTGCATCATAGTTGGGCACCCCTGGTTAGTGGCCTGCTTGTTTTCCTTGTACAAGTAGCATAACTAACTCTTTCCATTGATACAACTACCTGCAAATTTGTTACTTGCATTTAGTTAACAATACTATATTATAAAAAAAAGTTAATAGTTGCAACTTATATGATAAAGAAAGGTTGAATTTATGCTTTTTACAGGCTTATAGTATTTTGACTCAGATAGATCCTAGTTCCCAAAAATTTCTTCCTATATGCAAATTTTTTCCAACAATTATAAAGGTTGAATTTCTATTTTCTACAGGCTTATAATATTTTGACTTAGATAGGTCCCATTTCTCACTAATTTTTTTCTATATGCAATTAATAGCATGTATACTCATCTACCTAAATGCAGTTATGTCCAGTAGAATATACACTCATGTTTTGGAAAATTTTCTCTCAACTTGCTCGAAGCATGATTCAATGGTAGTTTCCACTCTGTTTTTTTATAAAATTCCCTAAAATTTAATTTTGTTTGCATTTGGTTGAGCTTGCAAGAAACATTTCCTCTCATTTTTATTAAACGATGGTTAATTTTTTGGCATATGGAAGTTTTTAGTTCATCCATAATTCCTAGACATTAAGGCATTCTCCTCTTGTGATAATTGGTCATATTCTTCACGTTTTTATACAAAAAAAAAAGAAATTTTGCAAATGTATTTTTCTTCTGCTCACTCTGCAAATTATGGATTGTCCTTAGTCTACACATTTGCATATTTATTCATCAGTGTATAGTTTACATATGATATGGATCTTGGGAGCTAAGATCCAGGAGCCAAAAATGTTGAGAGAGGAAGAGAGAAAACATACAGATTTGACATGAAACTAAACACAAGAGCATTGATAAAAATAAAAGAACTGAAATAAATCACAAAATTATGGAGAGAGAGAGAGAGAGAGAGAGAGAGAGAGAGAGAGAGAGAGAGAGAGAGAGAGAGAGAGAGCCAAACTTGGAGAAGAATAATAATTCCATTAAGAAGAACCATTATATGCAATGAGGTCAATTTTGGGACCTCTCCTTCTCCACCTTTACTCTCTTTGTATTGCCTTCTTATAAGATTTCTTGTTGACAGATTCAACTGTGGTTAGGTTTGAACCCATTAGTTAAATGTCGATTAAGTTCCCTTTTACATAAAAATATGATATTAGTTTTATCAATGTTCTTGTGATTAGTTTCATGTCAGATCTATATGTGTTTTCTCTCCTCCTCTCTTGGCATTTTTGGCTCCTAGATCTTAGCCGCCAACGGATCAATGTATTAGTCAAACATAAGTACTCACATGTATGGACTTTGAATCATGTCTTTGAAGGATTCTATTCATATTTAACCAAGTATAATCATGAGTATAGGAAAGTTTGTATGAGGTATGGAATAAAATATATTCACCTTTACCTTATGAATTCTTCTTGGTAGTATTTATAGTCCTGCTTATGAGCCATACAAAGCAATTTTAGTATTGTAGTATTGAACTTGGGTATTGCAGATTCAATAATGTATTATTGAACTTCAATATTATAATATTAATACCATAAAATAGAAATGAAAAAACATAGCTTGGGTAGTTCCCATTCATCCAAACCATTGCTTAAAAACTTAATGGAAAATGATACAATGCCTAGGATTTCGTAAAGGTAGGTGTTGGGTCTCCAAAATGTCATTCATTTCACCTTATTTTATTTCTCTTTTCTTCATAATTTACCATATTCCACACAGGTACATAATCATACGCTAAGACCATCTTCATAATTAAATATGGGTTTAGATACATTATTTTCCCATACAATAATTTTGGCATTTTGAGTGAATTTATGTTTAAATATTAGAAAAATAACATATATTCACTTATGCATAAAAGTTCGGTGAGTTTTTTGACATGTGTAGGCATATTTCAAGATTCCGGGTCAATCATATTTGGATTCGAAGACTCAAATTATAATTTTTTCTTCAAACTCTTGAATATTAGAGGAATATTTGAGATCAATGGTAAAGAACAAGTCATGGAAGTTTTAATAAGTGTTTTCTATCAAAGCTAGGAGAGATTTGTGAGAGGATACGAATAGATGTTAATTCCTATATGTCAACACATGGTTGTAACAACATGATATATTTGTAGATCTATGAGAGGTTTATGGATCTACATTTATGAGTTAGTTATATTAGATTTTATATAAATAAGAGTGTCTATTCCTCTCAAAAGGTGTGAAACATTTCTGAGCTATGCTCATGCTTCAATGGAGAGTTTTGGATGATAAGGATTGGCACTCTGATTATGATTGATGTAATGAATACCATTGTAGTTCAATTTGATATGGTTGTGCCTTGATTGCATGTTTCATCAAGGGTTCTCTTAACTTTCCACCTCTCGTGCACTTTGGGATAGCCACCTAATGAGTATGGGGTGTATTCTAATGTTTATTTGTTTTTAGTTTCTTATGTTCAATTTAAGTCTTTTGATTAGATGCATTATTTATATTTTTTCTTGCTCATTTTAGTTATGTTCTTTTGCACGTTAGGCGTTATTGCTCTCATTTCATAGATTAATTTATTTTCAATTCGTTTGATAGATACTCATGAATGATTCTAATTTGACAATGCACACATTAGTTATTTTGATCGATCTCTCACTGCTTTTAGAATAGGTTGCCTTAAAATTTCATAGTTTAATAATTCAATGCTTTCCTAGTATATGTTTTTTTTCTTTCTAGATTAAATTTAATTTCATGTCATTAGAATAGATTTGCTTTCCTATTGGTAAAATAGATTTACTTTCATGTCACTATAAAAGGTTTATTTTCAAGTTAATAGAGTAATTTTAGTTTCATGTCTATTGTCATTTCAATTTCATAGATTAGAAGATTTATTTCCAAGTTCCCAATTTGAGGTTTTTGAAAAAGGAAGTGTGTGAATACTCATATTAGACCATTTTCATGAATAGGTTTGCAAGTTCATGAACCTCCGATTTGATAATTTAATGACAAGTAATTTAACTAAGGATTAAATTACCCAATTTTTTTTGCATCGTTGTTAGGGATGTATACATAGGTGTTAACTTTTAAATTGAATTTCATTTTTAGTTGCATCAATTTAATTTCATTCATTCATTATAGGAAAATTTCAAAAAAAAAATCAATCCCATAATCACCTATCACCCGCACATCATGAGTTCTTACTTTTGCAGGTAGAAAAAGACCAGGTGATAGAGGAAGTAGAAGAAATGTATGGAGATGAGGAAGATCATTTTGGGTTTCCCATTCAAGATAGATATGATTGTCCATATGAAGAACAATTGTCCATCTGCACTTTAAAACTTCCATTGTATAGGATCAGAAGACCCGAAAGCCTTTCTTTTTGAATTTGAAATACTTTGTAGATCTTATGCTTCCTTAGATACTCAAAAATTGAAATTTTTTCCAGCAACATTGAAGGATAAATCTCTTAAATGGTTCATGAGTTTAGGGACTAATTCAATAAGATCATGGAATGATATGTGTTATCACTTCGTATTTTTCTCTAGGCTGAAAGGAGAAAACTTAGAGGTAATCACAGACCCCTTTTGGTTAATACATTTGTCTTCTATAACCGGAGGGGGCTCCCTCACTTGATAAATATAAAGACTTTAAAGTGCAAATTTAGCAAAGACCAGTTTTCACAATGGAATTCTGAAGATATTTTGTTGAAAAATGAGTGGTTGACTAGGTACTAACACGTGATCAATTTTTATTTTTATTCATTTTATTATGCAAGTAAACCGACATCTATTACAAGGGATTTTCAACATGACTTGGGATACAATGACAGGTTGTAGTATAGAAGGGACAAACTGAAACAAAACAAACAATTTCTTCCTCTGCAAATAAACAATGTTTCTTTTACACCAGAAAGAAAGGATAGATTAAATAAATAACATACATGGGTATAAGACATTCCATTTGCAACAGAAATGTGAAAAAAGTTGAATTCAACTGAAATCATAATACTCATATAACACAACAAGACAATAGAATAACTAAGCGATAAACAGAAATAATCCCGTACATCATACCATAAGAATCTTTGTACAGTGGAATCGATATCCCTCAATACATAAGCACCACACCATGAATTGATCACAAAAGCAAAAATTGCAGAAAATTGAAACCAACACAACGTTGAACCATCCACAACCTTTTTTTCCTTCATTAATCAAAATATATAATTCACACATAGGATATCATTGTGTCTAAGTTCAATGCATATTCAATCCAACAGGGGATCAATCTCAAAACTTAAAAAAGAGGAAATTGTTGTTTACAAAGTACTTTTTCTCAAAAGAATTAAAAACAAACATTTTCTAAGTAAAAAACCAATATATCTTCGAACAAGATCATCATGAAGAAAAAAAAATCCCATATAATATATAAATATATATATATAATATATATATATATAGATATATCTTTTATGAGTGTACAAAGGCTACGTAGTAGCTGTGCAACATCAAAAAATTTGAGCTATTGGAAATGGCATATGGTGGGCTTCTAAGGAGATGAGATGGATTTCACATGCAATCCATGTCATCCTCTTGAAAATCTGACAGGTGGCTTCCCTCCAACATGTGTGTGCTGGTCTAGGCACAACCTGTATATTAGATTTTTAATAAGCCATATCTCCCCAAAAATAAAACATGTCTAAAAATTGAAGGAGGTTATTGTATACGATAGTTTTTTGAAGATAAACCTCTCTGCGTTTCTCTAAATTATTTCCCTACTTCCTATAAAATACTCTACACAACAATGACATCAAACATACTATTTATGTAGTCTGAAAAATAGGCTTTCAAGATGTAATCAAATCTCTCCATCTGTGAACCTATGTATAAATTGGAAGAAGTTATTTTTTGTTGTACTATCCTTAAGAAAAGTCTCTTGCAATTTCTCTAAATTCAGCTCCATTTGGTCGGAAACCGTTATGAAAAATGGTGACTAAAACAGAGTCCTTCATTTCTTGTATCCATCCCCGTTTCAACTTTGTTGCTCTTGTAGTAGGCTTGCTATACTCCATCTCAAGCTTCTTGGGTTGTTCTTCAACTGCAACCTACTTACCTTTCTCCTTTTATGTGATGTCATACAATACCTTCTTTTGTAAAATATGATGTTTTGTGTGTGATAATCATTGGAATTCTTGATTAGAAATAGAGCTTGAAGTGGGGGGGAGATTAATGGGTAGGTGATATGTAGGAAATCATAGATTTTTTTTTTGGTGGGTGGGGGTGGGGGGGGGGGGATGGAATGGAAGTTATGATAATTATATGTTTTAGGAGTGAATAATGATTAGATGCATAGGGGAATAGGATATGGTAGTTAAAACATGGGGAATGGGAAACGTGGAATGTACAATGTAGGTTATAGTGTATGGGAAAATGAATAGAGTAGGAGGGAAAAGAAAGGTGGTATTTTCAACAGCTTGTTGAGAAATGGCAAAAAGAAATTCTAGTTTAATGTGTCCTTGAATTAAACTGATAATTAAAATTAAATTATATTCTCATAACAACTTGTAAATAGTTAATTAAGTTTAATTAACTTAATTAGCTTAGGAACTTCAAGTTGGAAGTCTTTTTGTAGTCATGTATATGTTCTCCCTAAAATTTATGGGTCTAGTATGAGTTTATGCTGGAAATTAGATCACTCAATTTACTGAGTTAAGTTCAGTTAATTTAGTTCTAAATTATTTTTGGAACTAATAGATAAATAACAATCAATTGGTGAACTAATGCATCCACTAATGTTAACTAAATATTCCCTCATGAGAAACTCATGCATGTCAGTTCTGAGAAAGACCCAGTTGAGATGAGTGCAGGGACAATGTACTATCAGTGGTATTACTTACTGGAGTGTAAATATCATGCATGCATCAGAGGTTGATCCTATGTTTGGATTGCATATTTTTTGAAGAATGAATTCCCTTTAAATAAGGGCTATTCATCCTAGGAATTATGTAAGAGATTGGGAGCTTGGAGAGCTGTAGAATTGGCTGAGTGTTGTCAAAGAGCTAGCTTGTGAGCTAAGAGAATTGAGCATACTTGTGCGGAATTGTTCTAGTAATAACAAGCTTTGTATCTTCACTCATATTTCTGATATATGCAATATAATTAGAGGGATTTTGAGCAGTGGCCTTCCCCATATACATCTTGTGTTATGTGCCATTGATTTGTATTCTTCTCCTTCATATTATTTTCATCAATCTATTGGCTTATGTTGGTTGAGGATAGAAGTAGATTCTTTTCCTGTTCTTTATTACATTGCATGAGCTTGTGAATCTACATGATTTTCTACACAACTATCTTGCTTTGGAGTAGTAGGATTTTCAACTATCACTGACTCAATTAAACCTTCTGACAGACCCATTATTGCCACATACCCCAAGACTCAATTACTCAATATTTTTGGACAATGTTTCCCAATAACTCACAACAAATTCATGTTTTTGATCGAACCTCTTGATGACCACACCCATGGCGAAATTCTGGATAGTGACACTCGAACTTATGACAACATCTATGACATTAAGTTTGACTTCATTCAAACTAACCATTAAGTCATTTGGAGTCATTTGACAAATGAAAACTTACTGACCCTAACATTGGCTCCATTGGGTATGACAACATCCCTGTGAGGTGCCAAGAACAAAAATGAAGACCATGCGCCTAACCACTGGGCAATGGAGTAAAAAATTAAAAATTGAAACTTAACCAACAGATGGAAATTTAACTACTAACTGAACTTACTTATGGCAACAGACCATCGAGATCTCAGAGCCTTCTCCTTGGGCTTCAAATTCCAATCATAACAACCCACACCTGCTGAAGATATACATACACTCATGTGAAATTATCCCACCAATGTGTCCAATCCAGCAAATGGCTACTTACTTGAATCCTTCTCACACTTTCCTTGAGCAGGAAGAAACAAAAAGAGAATGGCAACTCAAAGTTCCTGTCGAAAATAGTTTCATGATCCATAAATTCCAAGGTGTTCTTCTGCTCTAAGGACTATAAAATACTAGCCACAAGATCTTGAAAAACATGGAAGATTCCCTTAAGATTTCCTCCTTGTTGACTTGGAGAAAAGAAAATATATCCTTCCCTTGAAGATTCCAACTGAACAACAATATATTCTTCAAAAGAAAGATCATTTAACTTTACTTGACGATCAGAAAGAGGATAAAATCATACTTTCATAAACTTAGGACTATATTAGAAAGGAATGGGAGTAATTTGTTCATCATTTGTTAGGCCCCTATACTACTAGTGTAACCCCTTATTGTTATTAGTACAACCCACTTATTATATTGATGTACCCATGTAGTGCCCATATTGTTACTATTGTGCCCCATAGAAGCCCACTATTATTATTAT
>APFE030355367.1:0-13233 GCA_000404065.3 Pinus taeda
CGTTCTAAAATATCTTGATGTAGATAAATTTAACCACTAATTATAATAGTAAACGGTAATCTTGAGAGACTTAACCATTTGAACTTGTAACCAATGGCCTCTACATAAACAACATGTGGGAAAATGGTTCAACTAATTGAACTAACCATAGGGGCTACACACATACTTCAAATAAATAATTCCCCTTATCTTTTTGCATTTAAGTGAAGAATGGAGAAGATGGTACCTTGCCAATGCCATTTCTTAAATTTCCCTATTTTTCCTAGCTTTATCTATAAAGAGTCAAATTTATAATTCCCAATATGTTACTATGTTGTAAAATTTTATACAAATGGATTCTATAACCTCCTAAACAATATACCTTATTGTAAAGCGTCAAACCAAACAATAGATATATAAATAAAACATCACAAGATCTCCTTTCTTCCCCTAACTATAGATTCAGATGAAGAGACCATCAACCACAACAAAATGAATAATAACCCTGAAAGACTTCACCAAAGCTGAAGTTGTAACCTATAAGGACTATATGCCTTTAAGTGAACAATTCAATCAATTTAGCTAACACTCTAAGCTTTTGTTTTCAAAAAAAAACTGCCATAGCAAGGCCGAAACAATCTGTACCATAAAACCTTTCCAAAGTAGAATGAATAAAGAATCCAAGGGCATTTGGAATACGGGAATACTCAAAATTATATGGACTCAATAACTTCAATTAGAAATTTTCTAGTTTTTAATCGAATTTAAGTGAAATCAACCCCGAAAAAAACCGAAAAAAACACCGCCATTAATAGCTTCCGCTCGTTTCTTCAGGGATGTGAAAAATTGTATTGCTTGCATTTTTCAAAATTTGATGCAAAGTAACGCAGAATTATGGGATCTTCCGCGGCGTATTATTGACAGCTGCAGGAATTGAACCACGTCCGCGGCGGACTAGTGCAGCACTTAGTTTTACAAAGGTTTCAAATGACAGTTGAGGGATTTAAACCCACGCCCACGACCTTCATGTCATTTGAGGGATTTGAACCCACGACCACGACCTTGACCTTCTATTGCAGCACTCAGTTTAAAAAAATGTTTCAAATCACAGGGATTTGAACCCACGACCACGACCTTGACCTTCTATTGCAGCACTCAGTTTAAAAAAATGTTTCAAATCACAGGGATTTGAACCCACGCCCTTTCAGACCAGAACCTATGTCTGGCGCCTTATCAAAGGGATCGCCCACCAGTAAAAAGAATATGAATGAAAGGCAAATGACAAAAACATTTTTTTTATTCACAAATTCATGGAATGTCGATAAAAGAATCTCAACCTCCGACATTCTATCATTGTCACTGTCATTTTTGTGGGACATTCAACAACAGTCGCCCATTATTTGAGTATTCTTTTATTCAACTGGTTGTCATCCTTCCGACCTTAGCTCAGTTGGTAGAGCGGAGGACTGTAGTAGGATATGAAATCCGGATTGCCATCCTTAGGTCGCTGGTTCGAATCCGGCAGGTCGGAAAATCTGATTTTTCTAATTTTTTTTGCTAATAAGAAATTCCAATGTAAATGGTCCATGAATATTGATGAGCCAATGTAAATGTTCCATGAATACCAATGTAAATGGTCCATGAATATTGATGAGCCAATGTAAATGTTCCATGAATATTGATGAGAGGTTCAATGTAAATGGTCCATGAATATTGATGAGCCAATGTAAATGTTCCATGAATATTGATGAGAGGTTTATTTTTTTCTCTTGAAAATGCTAATATTGATATTCTTGTCTTTTTGGAAAAACAAATGGGTAATGAATATTGATGAGAGGTTCATTTTTTTCTCCTGAAAATGCTAATATTGATTTTCTTGTCTTTTTGGAAAAACAAATGGATAATTATTTTTTTCTCTTGAAAATGCTAATATTGATATTCTTGTCTTTTTGGAAAAACAAATGGGTAATGAATATTGATGAGAGGTTCATTTTTTTCTCCTGAAAATGCTAATATTGATTTTCTTGTCTTTTTGGAAAAACAAATGGATAATGAGGATGTGTATATGGTTTCACATGTGATTGTTTTCTTTCATTGTGTGCACACTTTACATCTATCTTCATTTTAAAGGTAATGGCATCCTCTATCTTTTTTCCTTGGTCTTTGATTACTCTAGCGTATTTTTGAGATAATAGTATTATATTTGACTTTGTCATTGTCAAGTCGAAGCTTCATTTCTTTAATTATTTTCTAGTGACTTTCTTGATTTTTGAGTTGAACAATGTCAATGTAAGTCTGGCATTGGGATGAGTAAATTAGCGAATGTTGATTGTAGAAAATAGGGTATAGCGCTTGACACTCATGCAAACTATGAGAAGACAAATCATGACCATTTTAGAACATGAGTGCAATCCATTGTTATGTCAAAAGGCATCAAGGACTAGGGAAGTGGAGTGTGGAACTTGAAAAATGGGATATAGAGTGGGATGGTTATTACATGGATCCCTAATTAAGACATGTAAGAACATAATCAAGTTGCTAATGAGGCTTTGGGTTGTGTAATAGGCACAATTTGATTATGCTTATTTCATGCAAGGAAATATGATAATTAGGTCTTACCCTAATTTGATTGAGGATACAATCAAAATTGCATTGTCCAATTTGGTCCACTACCTAATACATAAAACTTCTTGGATTTGATCATATAACCTCCCTAAAACACCAAGGACATGAGGGAGGGTGACAAACCACAAAAGCTGCAAGTTCATGTTCTCTTTAAGACTCTATTGATAAAGTAAAATAAGATGAACTACACCTTATTATACCTAACCATATTTTGTGTATCCAAAGGCATGTATCCTTCCATATAATCCTTATAGGCATAAACTTCACTAATCAAGGAAAGAGAGAACCATCACTAATTTCTTCAACTATTTTGTATGGATTCTTGGTCTTTGGTATAGAAAATAGGTTAAAGAGTCTTTATCTTTATAAAAATTTCATGAAATGGTGTTCATCTCTTTGGCCTATCCTTTCCATCTCCCCATCTCCATCAAAGTTGGAAAATTTTCATGAAAATGTGTTCATATATGGTGGCTTATCCTTCCATCCCCTTCAAGATTATTGTCTGCTCATCTAGGATAAAATTCTTGCTCACACACACTTGCTTGTTTTTCAACAAAACAATGTGGAACTACATCTAAACATGTCTATGTGAGTAAAATTGTGTTCCTTTTTCAGTGCTTGCAATACGAACATTATCTTATAATGGATTACCATCTAACCTTAATTCAATTGGTATAGTGGAGCATTGTAGTGGGAAGAGAAATTGTAGTCGGCATCCTTAAGTCGGTTCAAATATAATAGGTCAAAATTTTTGTTTTCCAACATTGTTAACAGTTGATAAGAAATTTCACTATAAATGGCCACCCTCAAACAAGAGAGAGGTAAAACGCCATATAATTCCAAACCAATACCCAAGCTCATTATATCTACTTAATCCACCATTCATGCTCATCATAACACAAGATGGGTGAGTGGATCTGTATGGGGCCATTCAACCATCTAACCAAATTCTACATTTAGCAAACTCAGTATCTTGAGAATGGTGTTTGGTCATTAGTTGGTTTACGTGGCATGGCACTAAAGTGGCATCAATAATGACTAAATAATTTCTATATATGTTTATTTATACCATGCATTAAGGTGGCATCTGTAACACCCTCCTCCCACATTTACCTAAGCTAACTGTTCCACCAGGGTAAACATGTGACAAAGAGTTAATATGATATGATTCAACTCCCCATTTACATTTAATGAAGTGTAATCGATATGACAAGACCAATCTGACCTTCGGAAGCTACAGAACCCTCAGGAGCCAACCAACCCCTTCAGGTGTCCAACCCCTGAGTGAACTTGCTTTTTCACTTCCCTAGAGTCTCGGTCACTCCCACGATAAGGCATGCATGCAACTGGGACCCTCTAGTTGCTCCAATAGCAAGGCATCCATGCGATTGTGGCATTTTCAAGCAGTTCAATGCTAAGAACCTCGGATTTTGTGCCACTTTTTCAGGGCAAGGACTCAGGCCACAGCTCAGAACTTCATGAAACTTCTAGAAATGACAAATAACATCAAAACACAGGTACTAATGTAAACACTTTAACAAGGACTTGATCTTACCGCTATTAGCCATGATAGAAATTTCATCAAATACATCAAGAACATGTAATCTATAGGTTACAACAATAGATCTAAGCATAGGGGAATCATACTTATCTGAGAATCATCAAAGAGGACTAATATCTCCTCATAGCTACATTGTTATCTATTAGGTCATTCATTCATTAATATTTCATATACTAACCAAAACATGATGAGAGCCATACATCATAATTTTCATAAAACATGCTTATAACCAACAAATAACTAGAGATATATCAATGAAGAAACAACCATTAAAACCACATAATGACAAGCACATATACTCATAAAATACCAAAGGAAAGAAGCTCCTATTAACATATGAAAACCAAACCAAGTCATGGACTTCCACGTACCACCCAGCCATAGATTGGGCTGCTTCAAATCTCTCTTTTAGCCAATCACCCCCACGTCATATTCCAAGCATAAATGTGGGATCTTATGAAATAAATCAAACAAAATGAACCAAGGGCTTCCAAAGGCCAAACCACCTCAACCCTCAACCAGTGATTCCACCTCACAATCGAACATCACTAACCATCACCAGATCGGTCTCTACCCAAGTTGTCCAAGGCTCCAAAGAGTTTGTTCCAACCAAGGCTTCCACGACTAGTAACTCAACCCACAATTGTTTGGCCAGCTAGGGCTTCTAGGATTAGTAACTCAACCCACCAAGGGCTCCACAACGTTTGTCCAATCAAGGCTCCTAGGACTAGTAACTCAAACCATGTTGTTACAGGGATTCCAGAGCATTTGTGCAACCAAGGCTCCAGGAACTAGTAACTCAACCCACAGCGATAAGGAACATGAAAACCAACTAGAAAACAGAAGGAATGAAACCCAAAACACCACGGCTATCCAGGAAATGGCAAGGATAGGAAAAACCATTGTCAATCTAGGCAATCCTCCATGTCAATGACAGATCATAACCAATAAACCACATGCATGTGCCATGCATGCCAAAACTGGTAAGGAAATCATACATGCAACTCAATACCTACAAGAAAAACATGTTGTAGTTGTTGATCTCAATGTGCTCTTGCGTTTTCCTGCTCTTCTTTTTCCTTCTTTCTCCAAATCCCAAGTATGCCACACTCCTCCAAGAGTGCTCCAAGAAATATCTAAGTGCCCAAGAGTATGAGAGAGAGAGTAGAGAATGAGAGCTTCAAAACCGAACTGACAAAAGGCTAAAGATTGATCCTCATAAGCCTTTTTATTAATGGGGCCTCTATTTTCTTTAATTTTCCATTATTTTCCTTAATTTTCCTCCTCGCATGCAACCTGATACCTTTCACCTCCCTTTTCTCCTATTTTCCATTATTTTCATAAATAAAATGCCTATATATGTCACAAGTCTTTCCAAAGCCTTTGTCATTGCCTTTGTCGATTTCCATAGCCACTATTTAATCACAAGTGATCCCCATCACTATGTTTTTGCCCAAAATTTAGCTTGGAATATGTTTCCCATGACCTTGTTTATTATTTTTCCATTATTAACTTTATTACATCAATAATGACTACATAATTTCTATATGTTCTTATTTTTATAATGTATATATCGTCTCTTTATTAAATTAATTACTATTACATATACATTAATCCTATATATCTCTCTTTTGGAATCATATCATATACATTTAACTCATATATGCCCTCATTACAGTCAAACCATAATACCCTCCTATGGAAAATTAACATGGTATCAGAGAAAGGGTATGAGAATAGCCTTGAAGAAGTCAGCTTGTTCCTCTAGGATTTGTTCTAGCCCTATAAAGCCTAGTCTAGTTTTGAGAAGGAAGGAGTATATTCCAAAAGAGGCCAAGATCTATCTTTTGTTTGTGCCCTAGAAGGAAGTTGGAAAATCCTACCTCTGAGAAAAATTTTGAGACCACAAGTTTAAATTTTGTTAAAAAGTCGAAGCTTGTGAAAAGGAACCAAATAGTCTTAGTCTATGTTTTTCAGGCTGAAAAAGTCTCATGGTTGGTTGCAGGAATCCAAGAGACCTTATAAGGTTCGAAAAATATCATAATAGAGTTGAAATAAGGAGGGACCACCGAAATTATTTCTAAAAGAAAGAGTTTTGTTCTATTCAAATGAAAGAGGATTGAGCCTTAAAAGGAGGCTTAACAAGCCTCGGATTCGGCCTATTGTGGAAGGATAAAAGGCCTCATATGGTTCACTAGAATCTATGGTAAGTTCAAGCCTTGAAAGAAATCGGAAATACCTCGTGGAAAATCCAACAAGATATCTCTTGTAAAATTTTGTTTATACAAGGTAGATTAGTGAAGGAACTGTACATTTTGGTCTCAGAAAGGATCCTCTCTCAAAATTGTTGAGTAGCATTGAAGTGTTTTAACAAGACATATTGTTTGACTCCTTATTTGAAAATGTTTCCATGTAAAAGCACACTCAATGTTGAATGTTCAGAAGTTGTCTAATGCCTCCTTGAATCCTTGAAATTTTAGGTATATATCATCATAATTCTTTTTGTTTGGAAACATTTTTAGACCTCAGATATCACTTGTCAACATATAGTATCTCTATCAATAAATACCATGCATAGGTCTGGTTGAAAATCATATATTGATTTCTAGTTAGATGAAGTAAGGGTTGATCTTTGTATGCCCTGGAGGATGAATATTCATTTGTACAAAATGTGTCATGAAAAATTGTGGACTTCTTCTCAATGTACTGTAGCATATAAGCCACCTTGGTATTGGAAGAAGCAATGACATCAACCTTGAATTTGGACAATGGACCAAGTGTGTTTGGTTTACTAAAATATGATTACAAACATGTGTAGGACATCTCTTTGAATTCAGTGCTTCCTTGAAGTTGAAAATCTATAATGCCAAGTACTTTATACTAAAGTGATACATATTGCCCACACCTCCTGAAGTATGTTCATATTTAAACTAGTTCTCTAGTAATATGCTAATTGGAATACCTACTTGAATATTTGTATCTACGATTGTATTTGTAATTGTTGAAGGATGTTGTTTCTTCACTTTTGTTGATTTCAAGATGAAACATCCTTGATTGTTTGATGACATGATAGACTTCATTTTTGGACATTTGGATATGGAAAAAGAAAATAGATACTACAAATTATGTTGGAATTGCAAAAGAAGAGTTGTAAAAGTAGGGTTTGTAAATCCTAGAAGATTTAAAATATTGAATGGGAAAGCCCTAAGGTTTAACCTTAGAGCTAGACCTAGTTCAATGTTTTCATTGAAAGAAGAAGCCCTATATCATACAAAGTAATTGATGATGAAGACAAGAAGCACAAGGTTGCATAGGATGATTTATGCAAGATAGCAACGATCAAGAGGGAGTTAGCAAATCTTTTCAATCGATCAAAAGATAAGTAACTTATATCTCTCTTCCTTGATTACTGTTGTTGTTTTACTATTAGTTAGGCTCTTGTATTTTTTTCTTTTGTTGGGTTGTAATCGTTCTTTCATAAACTCCTAGTGAGGATTGCAAGTACATAGTAAAATATGTTAAGGCTCGGGCAGCAGATGAAAGTACTAGAAGAATGAAACAAAGCATGTGACAAGACGACTCTCCCATAAATTGTTGATTTGGGTTGAGAGATATTGTACTAGATGAGATCCAAATCTCAGAGGGAGCAAGTAGATCATAAATTTTGAATTATACCTTGATTGTACCAAGGGGAAGTCAGTGGTGACTTCCAAATGGATCTGCAATATCTAGCATGCAGGGGATGGAAAGTACAAAGAATGATTAGAGACTAGAAGGTTCTCCCAAAAAGGGGGAGAGGATCATGAAAAGTCATTTGCTCGAGTTTCTAGAAGAAGAAGGATTCAAGTGATAGAGGGAGTAGCAGTGACAGAGGGATTTGATGCAGTGATAGAGGGAGTTTCTAATCTCTGCTTCAATGTTAGAGGGAGTTGACATCTGAGTTCAAGATGAAAGATCTCAGTTGAATACATTACTTCTTAGAACTAGAAGTGTGGAAGAATTTTGGTAAACATATTATCACAACCCTTTAGAGATTTGGGATAAAATACATCCAATCCATGGCCACTTCCATGATAATTGATCTGAATAAGCTAAGTGGCAGAGGGATCATCCAAATTGGAACAACATGGTATGCTTTAGTGTCAAGCATCTATGGTTATGTTTCCAGTGGAGGAAGAAAATGTAGAGTATATAGATTCGGATTTGGTAGAGAGTTTTGAAGATAGGAAGATCACATCATGATGATGATATAGTTTGGATTTTGCTTAGGTAGGAAGTATACATTTTTTCGCACTTAGGACTACAGGGGCTAAGTATATTCCAACTAATTTGGAAAATTTTGAAGCAGTGTGGCTTCAGTAACTACTCGCAGGATTGTTTAATCTAGTGTAGGATATGACCATGATAACAGGTTGAAGCACATACCGAGACATGATACAAAAGGGAAAATTGAGACTCACAAATCCTTTGTCCCAGGGTGAAGTTTGTATACTTCAAGAATAACTTAAGAAGTTTGTATACTTTAGGGACAAGCCAAACTGGTTGAGGATATTTTCCTCAGTTACAGGGAATGGAGATGTTGTTGCATCAAGGGGTAGACATTATCCCTAATATAGAATATAAATAGGTCAAAGTATTGACTAGGGACCAAAAAATATGGCTAGGGAGAACAACCTAGAGGGAATAGGGAGAACAACCTAGAGGGAATCAAGGCCCAAAGTGCTCCTCAGATGGGAAAGTGAGTGTCTGTAGCATCGAGCAGGAGAGTTACCATTCAATTAGCATGCAAGAATGGTAATAGCCCAAGGTTTCATCATAGGTCACAAGTGTTGACCAAGTTCCAAGTAACGACTTGGATAATTGGTGAATTGCTCCAAGTGATGACTTATTGAGCATGATGTTGATGTAAGATTAGGGACATTCAAGGACAATCATTCTCTCTGAGTCAATTATGTTGAATATGATTAGGGAGAATTGTCTGATAGAGGACATGCATTCTTCTTGAGTCAAGTATATTAACCAGAATTAGGAAGAATGGTCCTAGAGGCCTAGAATTACTCAACCATGGATTCGAGTAGGTTCCTTTTAGCATCAAGTTCAATGTACTCTCCGAACAGGTTGAGTTAGCCCATTTAACATCATGACCTAGAATGAGGCCTTTGGATTTGGGACCATAATACTCAAATGGATTGAGTGTGTCCATAGGGTTTCACCACAAGTCAAAGAGATTGACTAGGATGATGGATAACTACGACTAGTCAGTATACCATGGGTCAGATGCGCTAACCAAAATCATGGTGACTAGATGATGCTAATGATGTACCATAGGTTAGAGATGTTGCCCAGAATCATGGTACCTAGTTGATGTTGTATATTTTTACCATAGGTCAAAGATGTTGACCACGATTATGATAATCATATGATGTTGATGCTACTAATAAATGATGAACCTTTTCTTAGAGAAATTTCTCAACAAGATAACATTCGGTAGTCATTATGAATACATCCCTAGCTAAGAAAGAGTGTTGAATTTTGTAGTTATGGTTCGTCTTCATAATTAATATTTTAGCCCTTGAATTATGTAAGACATGATCTTCATGTCATTTTAGCCCTTGTAATATATATATATATATCTATATATTTATTTATTTATTTATTTATTTATTTATTTATTTATTTATATATAATGAAAATGTAAGACATGTTCTTCATGTGAGTTTCAAAAGAGAAAATTTGAATTTTTGGCTCCAAATAAGGACAAGTTGGCCCTCCTTCAAGTCAAGTTGTCCCTAAGCAGAGAAACACCCATTCGTCTATCCAGAATCACTATATATATGCCATTCGACTTCCTCCTCTTGGGAAATTTAGATCATACAAGATAAAGACATCTTCTGGGCATCCAAAATGAAGAATAAGATGACAAGAAGGATGAAGTTATTCCAAGCACTCTCTCTCTTGTTTGACATCGCACATGTGAATTCCTGAAATATTTCTAGGCAAAAGTATGAGTTTTTTAGGTAGCAAAAACGCAAAGTTTCTAAGAAATATCAGGAGGTCAACATTTAGCCTAGGAAGATCGGACAAGGCCGAGTTTAATGGGCATATTTATGACTTAACGTAAGGGCAACTTGACTAGGTTTGACCATAGTGATATTGTTGGTCAGTCTGACCTTGTACTTCATTAGAATAATTAGATGTATATATGTTGAATTGAATTATTTATCTAAGGAAAAGGTTGTTGGGTTCTTCCCCCATGTGGGTTTTGCCAGGGTAAATTCTAATGTCTCTTATGAGATTGTCTCTTTATGATCCTACTCGAATTTTGTTTCTACTATTGAGATCTTATGTGTAATTTATTTATGATGAATTTGAAAGCAATAAAAGTTTAACGTAAGAAATCATAATAAGTAATTATCAGATAGAAGATCCTTTGAAAATTTAACAATGTCTACACATATGGTGGTTTATATAAGGTTTTCCAGTACTGCGCAAAGATAGATCTATTAGGGTTTACTATTTTCAAATTGTGTCTAAGACGTTTAGAAGGGAAGACAATATTAACAACAGATTAGAAGGTTGTCATGGTTGGTCGAAGCAAAGAATGTTTCTTTCAAATGTGGTCAAAATTCACATCGGCTTAATATTATATGTTGGCTTCAATTAACATAGGTAAGCTCAATATTATATATCGGTCCAATTAAAAATGGATGGTGCATTCCATATAAATTTCCTATCCATATGGTCATTTTGAAAAATTGTGGGTTCAATGAGATAGAAAAAGAATGCTCTATGATATGAAGTAAAAAAAACTAGTATGTGGGAAAAGGTGGCTTAAAGTCTATGAACCAAGAAAATATAAGAATGCCAAAAAATTTATATGTCTAAGAGATCTTGCTAGAGTAATCTGAGGTGCAATGTAGAAGTATTTGTGTTTCTTTGTTCTAGTAGAGGTTTACTTTTTGATATGAAGGATATGTTTTTGGATATAAAGGCGATGAAGAAATTTGGCCATTGAACAAATGATTGTGCATGAGGCATGACCTTCAAGTCGTATGCTCTTCAGAAAGGTTCATTTATGGTAAATCTGGCTCAATTAAAGTAAGGAGTGCGTTTGATGCTCTACTCCTTGACCAAATTCGCACAAAGTGTGTGATCTCTATAATCATGGACATACCTGATAAATCAAGTGTGATGTTGTGTGATGGGCAGAATTAGAATCAATTGTGTGCATTCTTAAAGTCATGATCTGGTCTTTGATTTGTCTATTCAGTGCGCAAGATGAGAAATTAGATCTGACTAGAGAAATGAAAGTACGATATGTGGTGCATTGGGTGTGTACATAGAATTAAATGTGCACTAACGCGTTGAACTATCCAAAAAATGTAAACATAATCAGAGATCAATGGCAGGTATGTGTTGGTCAAGCCTTTGTAGCAGAGGTGAAATTTCTAGAGTGACCAATAGCTAATGTAATGTGTAACAATCATATCACCAGAGATGCAAAATGTTTAGAGGGCCAATTGCATAAAACTGAGACAATGATGGAGAGTGCTTAAATCAATGTGGTTGAGCATAAATAAAAGTAATCAAAAAATGTAAACATAATCAGAGATCAATGGCAGGTATGTGTTGGTCAAGCCTTTGTAGCAGAGGTGAAATTTCTAGAGTGACCAATAGCTAATGTAATGTGTAACAATCATATCACCAGAGATGCAAAATGTTTAGAGGGCCAATTGCATAAAACTGAGACAATGATGGAGAGTGCTTAAATCAATGTGGTTGAGCATAAATAAAAGTAATCAACTCCGAGTTTGGTGTTGTTTTTTTTTAGTATGCAACTTGAGCATGGTGGTGTTTCTATGTTGTTGTAGAGAAAATCCTAAAACACTGTTGGGAATTCCATTGTTGTAAGTGGGCCATTGTCCTTGGGACAGGAGCCCAAAATTATTGTTCTACTTTTTAGTATTAAAAGTGGCAGGTTGGTGCTAGGGAAGGGAGTTGTATCTCTTCTAATTGTAGTTGGTAAATAGAAATTTGAAGCTTTTTCATTGTTTTAACCCTAGAGACAACCTCTTTTAGTTGTAGAAGGTAAATAGAAAGTTGAAGCTTTGGGAAGGAAGTTGTATCTCTTCTAATTGTAGTTGGTAAATAGAAAGTTGAAGCTTTCTTCATTGTTGTAACCTGGAGACAACCTCTAAAGTTGAAGTTTTGTTCATTGTTGTAACCCTAGAGACAACCTCTGGTTGTTATAACCTTGGAGACAACCTCTAGTTGCAGGAAGTCAGTACCGAAGACATCCACAAAGCACCAAGTCAAAAGAGGAACCCCCAAAGACCACTACTTTTTCACTACATGTGGAGTTTGCATATGAGCACTCAGTTATATAACAGAATTGTATTTTTGTTTGTTACACAGTGTGGGACAAAACCCACAACATATAAAAATGAAAGAATAATTGCATTGTCGAAATTCCATCCAACATTAGATCTAAGTTGGTGCTTAATGCATTAAGTGGCAAGTAAAAGGAAAGGCCACCACGCAGAAAGGAGTATATACCTTGTTCCAAACGTGTTGATATATGAAATGAGCCCTCACTGATATAGATTCTTTAAAAATTGTTTATGTGAATAGTCCGGGACAAACCTTCATGAAAAGGTGCACCAATGAAGAATCAGGGAAAATGGATCTATGAAGCCAACGTTACATTTAGTTTTTCTGAGCATACATTCTAAGCTTCCACTTGAATTAATGAGGCAAAGGTCATTGACATAAGCGTGGATATCACTTATTTTTACAGGAAGTTTAAAATTGATTTGTCATTGAGGCAGTGTGCTTGGTACAACTATTATAAATAATTTTAGCACTGAAAAGGAATTGAGATTTCCACTTGACAATAATAACAAATTTAGAATTGAAAGTTATTACCTTTCAAAATGAAGATGCACCAACTGGTCCATTTCGTATTGTCAAAGAGCTTTGCAAGGATTAACTTTGATATACCAGCTCAGGAGGGAATGAATTTCCTCAATTTGACAGAGTCTGAGCCAACATTTTTGGAAATTGATCTT